>JAJPUD010011125.1:0-35475 GCA_023553655.1 Myrmecobius fasciatus | reverse complement strand
GTGAAAGATCTTTGAAAACTGGAACTGTGGTATTTCCCTAACTATATTGTAGGGACTTTTAGGTTACAATAGACCCTCAAGCTCAGATCAGATTGTGATGTGGTGTAGCTCCTAGGAAGGATGTGGCAATAACCCTAAAGCTACCAGGCTTTGGGAGTGCCACAAAGGACGTCAGAAGTCAGATAGCAACAACCTCTTAATCAATAATAACAAAGTTTCTGAGACAATCTAAGCCATGGAATTCAATAATGGGAGTACCTCTAAGACTACTCCTCAATTCTACTTCTAAGCCATAAAATTAGCATTTCCACCTAATCTTTGTTTCTCTTTCCTATAAAATTATCTTTTTGTTTCTGATTCTTTGCCAGAGTCTACTAAAAACTTACCAAAGATGATCAGTTGGCTTCTTGATCATTTGAAAATTAGTGTGGGACTGTAGCAGAACCAAGAAATAAGCACATGGTTATAACACAAAAGCAGTGATTTAAAATCTGTAAGAAGCTGTATATAAAGGTATACAGTGTATACCTTTTATAAAGGTATACAGCGTAACCTAAAGAACTAGCTTTGGAACCAAAAAGAGGCGGGTTCAAGCCCAATTTCTTACACTTTAACTCTGTGGTTCAAGGCAAGTCATCTGACCTCTCATTGCTCTAGTTAACTTTTTAAAGCTTTAGATTGAAGAGAAAGTGTAGATCTGTATTGATTAAGGGAATTTCTTCTTCTTGGAGTTCAATTTAGGATACAAAAGAAGTAAAAAGCTCTCAGTTTAAAAACTTTGTGAAGTAGGTTGTATGATTCAATGAAATACATATTTAAATACATTCCCATTGGTAAATTAAGGTGCAGTACAATGTCACACAGCTTGTGTCAGAGCTGGAACAAATTTTCTCCCAATCCAGCTCTTTTTTTTTTTTAACTATACCAACCTCCCAGGAAGCCTACATGGCAAATGAATAAACAAAAACAAACAAAATATTTAATAAGTACTAGTACAGACCAACCATTAGGCTAAGACTTGGAGTTACAAAATTTAGAACCAAAGTGAAGTAGTTGCTGGCCCTCAGAGAGTTTACATTTTAATTGGGGGAGATAAAAACTGAGGAGTGATAGTTAAGAAAGGGAATACCTGATTTTCTTGTTAATAGGAATTACTTTTTCACCTACCACCCCTTTATAGTTAGCACACTGAGGCAGAAGATATCCCAACAATATTAGGGTCCCCAAGTTGGTATCTCTAGTACAATAAATGAATTCCCAAACTCAGTCTCCAAGTTAAAGGACAAAGATTTATTATAATTGTAACACCAATTGAAGCAGGCTATAGTTCCAAGGGAATTTAGCAAAGAGCCAGAAACAAGAAGATAATTTTACTGGAAAGAAGTCACTAATGTGCTAATTTTATGGCTTAGAAGTACAATTCAGGAGTGGTAAGGGTGTAGTTCCCAACATTGACTCCAATGGCTTGGTGACCAACAGATAATTTCTGCCATTCAGCATTGTCTGTGGTACTGCCAAGGCCAGGTATCCTTAGGGTTTTTCAGGAACTGCTACATTCTCACACCTCATTAAGCATTGCCTCTGCAACTTTCAATTTTATTTTTATAATAGCATTTCATTTTTTTCCAATTACATATAAAGACAAAGTTTAACATTCTTTTTTTTTAAAGTTTGAGTTCCTACATTCAAAAAGTTATCAAACTGTGCATACCCTTTGACCCAGCAGTGTTTCTATTAGCCTATATCCCAAAGAGATCTTATTTTTTTTCATAAAGCTTTTTATTTACAAAACATATGAGTGATTTTTCTACATTGACCTTTGCAAAAACTTTTTTTTTCCCAAGCTTTTCCCCTCCTTCCCCCCACCCCTCACCCCTAGATGACAGGTAATCTAATACATGCTAAATAGGATAAATTATATGACAAATACAATATATGTATACATATCTATACAGTTATCTTACTGCATAAGAAACATCAGATCTAGAAAGAGAAGAAGAAAAAACAACCTAAGAAGGAAAACAAAATGCATGGAGATATTCACAGAAAGCGTTAAAATGCTGTGTTGTGGCCAAAGAGATCTTAAAAGAAGGAAAGGGACCCACATGTGGAAGAATGTTTGTGGCAGCCCTTTTTTTTTTTTTTTAAATTTTTAATTTTTAATTTTTTACTTTTTTAAATTTTTTTTATTTTAAGCTTTTTATTTATATAACATATGTATGGGTAGTTCCCCAACCTTGATCTTTACAAAGCTTTCCAATACAAATTTTACCCCCAGTCCCCTCCCCTCCCCTAGATGGCAGGAAGTCCACTACATGTTAATAATGTTGAAATGCTTGACAAGTTATGCAAGAAAAATCCTATCTACAAGAAAAAAAAAAAAGAATCAGAGAAAGGCAACACAATGCAAGCAAATGTCAATAGAGATCATGAAAATGTTATGTTGTGGTCCATATTTCATGTCCCTCTTTCTGGGTGTATATGGTTTTCTTCAGTGAACAACTGGAACTGGTTTGAGACAATTCTTTATTGTGGCAGCCCTTTTTGTAGTGGCTAGAAACTGGAAACTGAATGGGATGCCCATCAATTAGAGAATGGCTGAATAAACTATGGTATATGAATGTTATGGAATATTATTGTTCTGTAAGAAATGACCAGCAGGATGATTTCAGAGACGCCTGGAGAGACTTGCATGAACTGATGCTGAGTGAAATGAGCAGAACAGAACCAGAAGATCATTATACACAGCAACAAGACTATATGATGATCAATTCTGTTTTCAACAATGAAATGTTTCAAACCAGTTCCAGTTGTTCAGTGATGAACAAAGCCATATACACCCAGGGAGAGGCCTGTGGGATCTGAATCTGGACCACAATATAGCATTTTCACGCTTTCTATTGATGTTTGCTTGCATTATGTTTTCCTTCTCAGGTTTTTTTTTTTTTTTTCCCTTTCCTGTACAGCAAGATAAATGTATAAATATGTATACACATATTAGATCTGTCAAACATTTTAACATAATTAACATGTAGTGGATTTCCTGCCATCTAGGGGAGGGGTGGCAGTAGGGGGGAAAATTTGTAACAGAAAGCTTTGTAAAGATTTATGTTGAAGAATTACCCATACATATGTTTTGCAAATAAAAAGTTTTAATTAATTAACAATAAAAAAGAAAAATTACCTATGCATATGTTTTGCAAATAAAAAGCTTTAAAAAAAATAAAGTTTGAGTTCCAAATTTTCTCCCTCCCTCACTTAATTATTTTCTAAGACAGTAATTTGCAGATTATGTGTATCCCAGCTTCTTAAACTGTGGTTTCAGATTCCAAATGGTGTCTCCTAACTAAATGTAGGGGTCGTGAAATTATGATTTATTGTCAAATGTTTGATTGTATACTTATTTATATGCATATATTCTCGATCATGTAAAAATTTCTTAGATGAACAGGGGTCACAAGTGTGAATGGGATACACTGAAGGCAAACTGAGTGAAGACCTCTCTGGGAAATGCGGTCTTGAACTAACAAGTTGAGCTATAGCTAAAAAGCTGCAAGTGTTCATTTGTCTTAGATGAACATTTCTCCTCCAGTTTCCCCTCTTCACCTCTTAATTAGCATTTAAGTACTTCTTTTAAAGGTGATGATGGCTTTGGGAATTCAGGTAACAATTCTCTCATCTAAGAATGTCTGCTTGTATTGAAGTTCTCTAGTATTAATTAATTAATTAAGAGTTTGTTATTCATTCTTTTGTTTCTGGGTTAGATTTCTATGTTTAGAGTACAAACCTGGACTCCCACCAGACAATGAGAGAAAAGGAGGGGGAGGTGACTACATTTAGGGTCTATTTAATCTTGTGTTTTACAGTTTGTGCTTTGCATTCCTCCTCTGATATCTGGTCTGCAGGAAGTTGTCCTTTCTCAAGAGATCTTAATAAATCCTTTTTTTTTTCTGATTTTAATTTGGATAAAGATTACTGTCCCATATAAGTGGAAAAAGTTTAAGAATCCCTGATATATACTCAATCATACAAAATTAGTCATGTTGTAAAAGAAGAAACAGACCAAAACGGGGGAAAAACATAGGGAAAAAGAGTGGATTTGCTTGGTTCCCTATAAACCTGAGAATAGCTAAGTCATTCATACCTGATCATCCTACAATGTTGCTTTTACTGTATACAATGTTCTCCTAGCTCTGCTCACTTCATTTTACATCAGTTCATGTAAGTCTTGCTACACAACCTTTAATTTTAGAAAAATGTTTTGAATTCTAAGAAGTTAAGTTGACTTGGTCAGGCTCATCAGCTAATGGCAGGTCCTGAATCCTGATCTTCATTGCTTTGAGGTTGAGACTCTCTGTCTTCCAAGCTTTGGCTTGGTCTGAGTTGAAGCTGGAGACATGTAATACTCCTTTTCCAGAAATAATAGTAATGTTGATTACATCACTATGCCAAGGGCAAGAGGAAGACTGAAGAATGGGGGGAGATGGATTGGGAGTAAGTATAAATACTGTAGGCCTCATAGTAAATGGCAAGATAATGCATGATTTAATTGTCTGGTCTAGGTCTAGTGGGGTTACTTAGTAATTTGGAAGCTCAGATCTTCCCTGCCCCCAAAACAGTGCATTAATTCCTCCAAAAACTGGAAGGAGGAGGTGCGTGTTTGTGGTCTCTGATGAATCAGGACCTGAAGTGCTGTTCTCAGTTGTGGAAAATGGGCCAGTGGGCTGGATGGATAAAATAGTCTAGGTGGAAGGTGAAGGAAGCATGGTCAGATAGTTTGAGGCTTGAGGCCTGGGGCCTCTTAATTAACAGAGCCTAGCTGAATTGTACAAATAGGTGAATCCAAATAGGAGGGCATAAGAGTTGCCAATCCTCTTGGGAAGACTAGGGAAAGGTCAGGAACCAAACTAGGTCTGAAGATCCATAACTAAACAGGGTAACTGAGAACTTTGAAGTGTCACTCAGAAATTTGGTGAATTTCTTTCTCTGTAGTATAATGAATTGCATATTGATTCTAGATCCAGATAGTGCTCCTTCAGTCCCATTTGGATGAACAATTATTTAAGTGCCTAATATTATTGGGATTCAAGAGGGACCCCAAAAGTTGGGATTTCAGACCAGTATCTGACCCGTCCAGCGGGTCATCAAACGTGGGTCAGCGAGCAGGACATAAGCCGGGGGAGCAGAGCTCGTAAGGCCGAATGGCCTGGGAAGACACAGAGGTCTGGGAACAGGATCGCAGAGAGGAAGGAGACAACTCTAGATTATGGTAGACTATGTCTCAAGTTTATTGAGTTTGCACAGAGTATATATAGGCAGATAACCACAATGCCACGTATGCAGTAACAGCACATTGAGCAAGAAGACAGATGGGGTAAATATTTTTGTGACATTTTGAAATGAGGGGTCGGGGTCAGATGTCAAAGGTTAGGGGCCCCAAGGGTGGAGTAGAACAATGATATCTTGTGGTTTCCTGAGGTGTGTCGTTCTGCATGCCTGTGCTGGAATGTGCAGTGGTTATTCTCAGAGACTCAAATATTTGTGTCAGGGAGGGAGGGGGAAGGTAAAAAGGGTCATGGTGTTAAGGTTCAGTCTCTGGCAAGTATCATGAGGTATCTCAAAAGAATTTTCAGTTTTGGTCCCATCTCCAAGTGAAGAAGCAAAGTTTATCATAATCCTAATGGCAAGTAGAGTGGGCTAAATTCCAAAAGAAGCTAGCAAAGGACCAGGAGCAATAAAATAAATTTATGGGGAAAAGTGAGAGGGACCAGGTAGCTTAGAGGTGGAGCTGAAATCTGGTTCTGACTTAGTGCACAGATGCAGTACTCATGTCAGAACTGGTGGGGGTTAGAATGGGGAGAGAACTTTCTAGTAGTGTGTTTTTAGGCCTGAAATTCTGTTATCACTGACCAACAAATTGTTATCTGACAGCTAGCAATTTTTGTGGTCTTTGCATCATGGTCATATAGAGTAAACTGGGATAGCATAGCCTAGGGGAAAAAATATATCATTTCTAACTATATCACAACCAAGGCCAGGTGGCCTTAGGGTTATTGCTACATTCTTCCTAAGGGCTATGCCACTTTACTATGTGCCAGATACTGTGGGAATTGCTGGAAATACAGAGATAAAAGTAGATGCAAAATAGTTCATCTTTCAGGATTCCATTTCCTCATATCTATAAGAGTCTTTTGACTAGATAATCTCTGAAATTTTCTTCTAACTAAATAAAGTCAGTTTTGTTTATGTAAAGGGAATTGATCAAGGGGATTTTGCTTCATTAGCACAACCCACCAGTTCCATGCTATGAGAAATGCCGAAAAGTTGGGTTTCCACAGAGTTTTGCAAGATTCCAGGTAGTGTGGGATAGTGGATACCACTGAACAAGAAGTTTTCAGAATGTAAGAAGTTAAGGAAGGTTAAGATTCCACAGAACAATTAATTGATTAATAGAAGCCTTGAGCAAAAAAGGAATTGGGGGTCTAGGAAGGCACAAGTGGATTCAGCCAATCAGAAAGTCTTGTGGTTTTGAGAATAATAGCCCATTCATCCCAAACTAATTGGGGTCACTGACCTTTCTTTTTTTTTTGCTTTTTTGCTGAGGCAATTAGGGTTAAGTGACTTGCCCAGGGTCACACAGATAGGGAATGTTTAGTGTCTGAAACCAGATTTGAACCCAGATCCTCCTGACTTCAGGGCTGGTGCTCTATCCACTGTGCCATCTAGCTGCCCTCAATGACCTTTCTTGACCAAATCATTATTGGGCCTGCTTAATAATCTAATTGAATATTAAATAACACACCCTGTAGGAGGAATGTTCCACCATTTTTAAATATGGGATGTATGACAAGGGAGAAGGAAACATATGTATACATATTTAGGGGAAACATGTAGTGGGCATATCAGAAAGATTGTAACCTGGAAAGGAATGGAGCAATCCAGTCTCTGAAGAGAGGGATTGTACCACACTAACAAATATAAAGGCTCTCCCACTTCTGTAATCATCACTCCCTTTTCCTGAAGAGAAGTGGGACCCGCTTTGGGCCAGAAATATTAAGACAATTCCTTAAGATTCTTCTTTAATAAATTTTTCTTGATATCTGACTTTCAATGTCAATATATTTCTAACAATGCTGAAGGGTAATTTGGTAGGAAGACAGCATTAATCTATGGGAGAACCATAGAAAAATCTAACATGGAAAGTAGTGCTTACACTGAGTTTTGAGGGATAATGAGGATTCTAAGAGGCAAAGGTGAGGAATAAATGCAATCTAGGCTTGGGGGAAATGGACTATGTAAAGTCTCAGAGAAGGCAGTAGAATAATTTCAGTGAGGAACAGCAAGAAGTTAGAAAGGAAGATATAATCTGGAGAGAGAAAAGGCAGGTGGGAGCCAGTTTATGAAGGCCTTTAAAATGCTATGTAGAGTAGTTTATATTTCCTTCTAGATGTAACTGGTGATAGTAGGAAATTATTGTGGCATTAAAATAATAGTAACAAAGGTTACCTGGAAATCTTTTAAAAGTGAATTTAAGGGCAGCTAGATGGCACAATGGATAGAGCACTTGCTCTGGTATCATGAGGACCTGAGTTCAAATTCAGCCCCAAACACTTAACACTTCCTAATTTTATGACCTTGGGCAAGTCATTTAACCCCAAATGCCTCACAAAAAAAAAGAAGAAAATAACAAATCCTGGCACATGCACTCTGCAGTTTATCATGCGTTAAGATGAAAGAGAAGGGAATGAATTAGTAGATGCCATGCTAAGAGCATGGGAACTGTGGTGGCAGCAGAACTGCAGAGAGTGGGAAACATCTCTGAACCCAGAGGGCCAGGGGTAGCTCAGAGGCTACTATACAGATTAGGGTTAGGGTTAGGTTCAGTAATCAAGAAAGTAACAGAAGGTGAAAGCCTTGTATTCAAATGCAGAGGTCCCCAAAATTGGTTTCAAAAAACCGTAGCCCTTTGACATAGTAAGACCACTAGCAGGGATAGCCCAAAGTGATCAAATAAGAATCATAAGTACAAAAACGATCTATAGTAGCTCTTTTTCCATCAAAGAACTGGAAACCAAAGGGTTGATCATCAACTGGGGAATGGCCGAACTTATTATGGCATGATTGTAATAGAATATTGTTGTGCTATAGAAAATGACAAAAAGGTTCAGAGAAACCCAGGAAACCTTATATGAACTAATGTAAAGTGAAATGGGCTGAAAGAGAACAATTTATACAACTGTTATAAAACAAACATCTTTGAAAAACCTAACCATCAATGGTAATGACAAACTAAGACCTCAGAGGATCAATGATAAAGCCTGCTACCTATTTCCTGACACTGAAGTGATACTCAGGATACTGGATATGACATATATTTTTGGATGTGGCCAATGGGGAGGATGTGTTTTGCTTGACCATGAACATTTGTCACAAGAGTTTTCTTTTTCTTTTCGGAGCATGAGGGGATGGGGGTGGGGAAAGAAGCTGGGAGGGAAAGAAAATAAGTTTTGGTTAACTAATTTTTTTTTTTTTAAAGCTGGAACTAAAAAAACCTTTCTCAATTCAGTGACACCCAGATTCAAGGCCAGGTCTAAGCAGGATGAGCTAACTAGGTCCTGATCTCAAATTCAAAAGCCACAGGACCACAAAAGGATCCACAGAAATCTCAAAACTTGGGCTTGGTTCCTTGGGAAGGAGTTTGTCAAGATATGTGGTCAGGGTTTCTTCTGATGAAGGAAGCAGATATCTCTAACCCTAACTCTAATGAAAAACTTTAACCCAGTACCTTCCTGGGAAAATGAATTGGTTTCATGCTGCTTTATCTCCTCCATCCTACCCTCCCCCAAGTACTAGGGTAACTGGAACATAAGAAAGGATTAAGGAATCCACTGGACCGAAATATGTCTCCTATAACTACCATTCCTTTTCCTCTGCAACAAATAGCTTAGATATGAAGATTTCTTTCATGGAGGTATTATAATTGAGTAATGGATTTGAACTTCCTCTCTTCCAGGGCAACTTAAGATGTTAAACTGCAGGAGAGTAAATTTTATTATCTGTTTTTTTCTTTCACAGCAACAAAGAATCTTAACCAAAATCTGCATCTTAAAAAATATTTGAAAATTTAATTGAATTAAGCAAAAAGGAAAATAAAAAATAATTTAATTGAATTAATTATTACCTTTTAGGGGCCCTATTGACATTTTTCAAATTCAAGGCTGGGAGCTTCTTAAGGAGTATGGCAGAGACCAATACCCTGGGCTAGTGGGTGCTCTGTTCCAAGATGGAAAAATGGTCAAGCCTGATGCCAGCCAGAGACTTTATGTCCCAGTTCATCCATCTGGAGTTCTAGAGCTTAAAGGATAGGAAACAAGATTTTACTATATGCTGTCAAAAGCCTTCAATAAGGACAAACATGGAATCAAAGTAAGCTACCTCTCTGATGGTAAAGTCTTCAACTTGAAAAGGCTACAAGCCAAAACTAATTTAGAGGGAATGTTGATGCATGCTTTTTTAATTTTAGATGATTGTGCACTTAATGCAGCCTCTGAAGCTGAGATGGAACAAAATATGTATCAATTCTCTGCTGCTTGTGCTAGGTTTGGCTTAATAATTAATATCAAGAAAACACAAGTACTCCATCAGCCATCAAGTATAGCAAATGGTGAAGTTTTGAATGCTGTGGATAAGTTCACTTGCCCTGACAATATACTTTCAGGGATGTCCACATTGATAGTGAGATTGACACACACATTGCCAGAGTTAGCTCTGAAGGCTCTGAAGGAAAGTATGGGAGAGAAGTGTTCGAAAGCCAAATGTACATTTGTCAAAATGATTATTTTATGAAGAACTCGACAAGTGCTCACAAGATGGTCAGAAAAAGCAATACAAGGACACTCTTGTACTACTACACACTTCTCAGATTTGCTAAGATGACAGGAAAAGATAATGACAAATGTTGGAGGGGATGTGGGAAAACTGGGACACTGATACATTGTTGGTGGAACTGTGAATGAATCCAACCATTCTGGAGAGGAATTTGGTACTATGCCCAAAGGGTTATCAAATTGTGCATACCCTTTGATCCAGCAGAGTTTCTACTGGGATCCAAAGAGATTTTAAAGGAGGGAAAGGAACCTACATGTGCAAAAATGTTTGTGGCAGCCCTTTTCATAGTGGCAAGAAACTGGAAACTGAGTGGATGCCCATCAGCTGGAGAATGGCTGAACAAGTTATGGTATATGAATGTTATAGAATATTATTGTTCTATAAGAAACAATCAGCAGGATGATTTTAGAGAAATCTGGAGAGACTTGCATGAACTGATGCTGAGTGAAATGAGCAGAACCTGGAAATCATTGTATACTGCAACAAGATTATATGATAATCAATTCTGATGAACGTGGCTCTTTTCTTTCTTTTTATTTATTTATTTATTTATTTTTATTAAAAGCTTTTTATTTACAAAACATATGAGTGATTTTTCTACATTGACCTTTGCAAAAAACTTTTTTTTCCCCAAGCTTTTCCCCTCCTTCCCCCCACCCCCCACCCCTAGATGACAGGTAATCTAATACATGCTAAATAGGATAAATTATATGACAAATACAATATATGTATACATATCTATACAGTTATCTTACTGCACAAGAAACATCAGATCTAGAAAGAGAAGAAAAAAAACAACCTAAGAAGGAAAACAAAATGCATGGAAATATTCACAGAAAGCGTTAAAATGCTATGTTGTGGTTCACACTCAGTTCCCTCAGGCCTCTCTCTGGATGTATATGACTATCTTCATCACTGAACAATAGGAACTGGTTTGAATCACATCATTGTTGAAGAGAACCATGTCCATCAAAATTGATCATCGTATTAGTCTTGTTGCTGTGTATAATGTTCTCCTGGTTCTGCTGATTTCACTCAGCATCAGTTCATGCAAGTCTCTCCAGGCCTCTCTGAAATCATCCTGCTGGTCATTTCTTACAGAACAATAATATTCCATAACATTCATATCCCATAATTTATTCAGCCACTCTCCAATTGATGGGCATCCTTTCAATTTCCAGTTTCTAGCCACTACAAAAAGGGCTGGGACGTGGCTCTTTTCAACAATGAGAACAATCAGACCAGTTCCAATGATCTTGTGATGAAAAGAGTCATCTACACCCAGAGAGAGGATTGTGGAAACTGAGTGTGGATCACAACATAGCATTTTCATTCTTTTTGTTGTTGTTTGCTTGCATTTTTTTTCTCACCTTTTTTTTTTCCTTTTTTATTTGATTTTTCTTGTGTGGCAAGATAAATATATAAACATGTATGCATATAATGGATTTAACATATATTTTACCATGTTTAACATATATTGGAATACTTGCCATCTAGGAGAGAGGATGGGGGAAGGTGGGGAAAAACTGGAACACAAGGTTTTGCAAGGGTTAATGTTGAAAAATTATCCATGCATATTTTTTGAAAATTAAAAAGCTTTTTAAAAAAAAAAGACACTCTCAAGGTCTCTCCTAAGAACTTTAGAATTGATTGTGTGACATGAGAGATTGGCACAGGACCAACCAGCATGGCATGCCTTCATCAGGGAAGATTTGTACTCTTATAAGCAAAGCAGAATTGAATTTGCTCAGAAGAAACTGGAGATTAAATTAGAGAGGCCACCCCAAAAATTCACAGGGACTATTTGTGTCCGACTTGTGGCAGAGTATTCCAAGCTCATACTGGTTTGATCAACCACAGTCAGACACATTTTAACTGGGTTCTAACACAGTGATGTTATTTTGATCCTCTTAGAAAACAAAGGACAACAATCAATCAACCAACCAATATACTAAGCACAAATCTTATCTCAGTTGATCCTCACAATCACAGCATCATAAAATCTCAAAACTAGAACTATATTTTAGTGCAATTTTCTCACTTTGGAAAAAACAAATAAAACTACACAATGAATAGTCTTCAGCCTAGAAATAGGAAAATCAGAGTTCAAATTGGACCTCAGACAGGTATTACTTGTTTGACCTTGGGTAAGTCATTTAAGAAATGTTTCTCTCAATTTCCTTTTCTGTAAAATAAGGATAATAATAGCACCTACCTCCCAGAAGTATTGTGAGGATAAAACGTAAAATTAGAATTATAAATTTCTCTACACAGAGGGACGTAGTAGGTGCCATATAAATGTTACCTATTATTATTACAATGAGGCTCAGCTCATTTATAGAGCTGGGAGGATCGACATCTAATTCACTTTCCACTACACCACGCTGTTTGCTTTTTGACTTTCACAGCACAGGAAACCCAGATGAACTCCACTATTTCAAGGGAACGCAGAAAACCAAAACTTGGGGACTGGCCCTTTTGTCATCCCCAGGCTAACTTGAGCCAGAAGTCGGAAGTGGGCTAGGTGTTTGGGAATTGTGGGAAATGTAGTTTGTGCTTTATCCTTGGCCAAGCAGCTTAGCTCATACGCTGGATCTGAGTGGTCTCTTTGTAAAATGCGATTGACCAATCCAGTCCTACCGGCCTGCAGACTGCCGGAGAGACTCTAGGCAGAAGACAGCAGCCCCAGCCAAAGGGGTAGAAGGTAGGAGGAAGAAGAGCAATCTAAGTACAGTGATTGGTTGGAAGCTCGATGGAGGCGGGACAAAGAACCACTTCTCAGTACCCATGCCTAAGTGGTCCACAGCCTGCCAAATTGCCCGAGTTCGGACCTCATTGGTTGGGGTTTAATGTTTTTAATTCAATAAATTTCCTCCTTTCCTGAACGAACCCACGATCAGCACCTAACAAAAGTGAGGAAGGTATCTTGCTTCTGGGTTGCGTGCGATTCTGGGCAGGTTCCTCTCTTTAGGATGTGGTGTGGTTTGCTTGTACGAACTTGGAACCAAAAACATGGCTCCCAAGACTTTGGAACTTTTCGGTTCTTGCTCCTGGCACATTTAATTGGGGGTACAGACTTGAGACTTGGCCCAATTCTATTCGTTGCCAGGGCGTGGAAAGGAGGCGAGCCCAGCAGATTACCGAGAACTGATTGTTCCATTTGGCTCCTGCTCGCAGCTCGGTGCCTCGGGGAGAGAGGGCTTCCCATTGGATTTTTTTGCCCAGTTATAGTGGTCTCATCCCAGAT
Organism: Myrmecobius fasciatus; assembly: GCA_023553655.1. NCBI lineage: Eukaryota > Metazoa > Chordata > Mammalia > Dasyuromorphia > Myrmecobiidae > Myrmecobius > Myrmecobius fasciatus. Next base: position 22,340 of record JAJPUD010011125.1, on the reverse strand, counting down.
ACCAAAGAACTTTGGAAAGGTTCTAAAGACGGGCAGAGCCGGCAATCTCCTAACCAAAGTTAAGCTGTGGGCACAAAAGGAAGCTAAAAAGTTTTTGAACTCTAAATATGTCTAAATCTAATGGGAGTAGCTGCAAGCAAATAAGCTATATACAAGTTGAATTAGCAGAGAAGGGTACTAGAATTGGGAGCAGGGGTTAGGAAAGTTTCCTGTATCCGATGGGATGTTATTGGGTACTTGAAGCCAGAGAAGCTTGCTTTCCCCCAGCCTTAGCTTTTTACGGAGAAAATCGAAGCTCAGAGTAGCTAAGTGATTTACCCCTAAGCATAGCTAGGATGATGTAGTTAGGAGTTGAGCCCAAGTCTTAACATTTTTTAATCCACGACACTCAGGCTTGCCACCATAGTCGTCTGGGTAATTTATAGTAGAATGTATGGTCCCCGAGACAATGATTTTCAGACAGTTTTTGAATCCCCAGTACCTTATCTTGAAAATAGCCAGCATTTATGTCTTTTGAAGCCTGAATGTATTTGCACTGTTTACATGTTGTCTCCCAAAGAATAGAGGCTATTGGAGACCAAGAACAGATTGTCTTTGCACCTCCAACAATTACAAAGGTGACAAGTCATAGATGCTTCATGCTGTTGCCTATTTCCTGTTTCTTCCCCCACTCCTTCAATCCTAGTACAAAAACCCACACAGTTTCAAGACAAGAGACAGTTTATTGGAAATGAGATAGTGTCAGCAGAGATCCCAGAGATAAATCCCTTATTGCCTACCTAGGCTCTTTTTTGGGGGGAGAGGAAGAATATTCCTTTAAGGTTCATTCACATTGCTAGGATTCTCCCCTGGTATTAGTATGCTTTCTCCACCCACAGCCACCTGGCCCTTTCGTCTGTCCTGGGAAACTGAGAACTGATGCTTCATGATGTACTTGAAAATGGCTCTACAGACCCATCAGCAGCAGGACACATTTGGTAGATCTTGTCAGATCCCCTTTCATCTAAGGTCAAAAAGTTGCAAGGTGGCTGGTTGAGTGGACCAAGTACTCTGGCTCACTCAAGAATTGGTCTGGCTTTACTGGAACACTATTCTAATTCTAACCCCAGCTAACTGGTTCAGAGAAAATCCCTGAAATAAAAGTCAAAGCCCTACCTGGCATAGAAGACAGGACCAAACTGGCAGTGTAAAGGGAACAGTGATGTCCCCAGCAGGGAATTGGACAATTGTAGGGTTTAAGAACCCCTACACCTGGGGCCCACACATTCCCTGACCCCCCCTTTTCTCTGGCTCTCTGCCTCCTGACTCTCCTTTTCCATGCTATCGTTATCACTTCCCTTACTCCCCACTTCAGGCAGCAAATTCCCTCCCAACCCCATTTTGGATCCATTTCTCTGGCTCCATCACTCTAATCCAGTCCCCAGCTCTGGCTTGGGGGGCCGAGCTCTAGTGGGCCCTGTTCCATAGGGCCGTAGTGCCAGGTGCCCACGTTGGTGCTTGATGCGGGCTGAGCTGTCCCCAAAGCCCTTGCCACACTCTGCACACTTATAGGGTTTCTCTCCTGTGTGAGTACGCCGATGCTTCACCAGGTCTGAGCTTCGAGGGAATTCTTTCCCACAGTACCCACAGGTATGAGTCCGGCTTGTGCCAGGTGGTCTGCCCCGAGGCCGGGGAGTGGGAGCTGCTGGGCCAGGAGGGTTGTGGGGCCGAAGGAGGGCTGCTGGGGGTGTTGGAGCTGGGCGAGCCCGCTCACCTCGGTGGGTGCGCAGGTGCTTAACTCGAGCTGAGCTGTCAGCAAACCCTTTCCCACACTCAGGGCACAGGTAAGGTTTTTCACCTGTGTGCACACGGTGGTGCTTTACCAGGTCTGAACCTCGACGAAATCCTTTCCCGCACTCAGGACACTTGTGAGGCTTGTCCACTGCTGGAGGGGGTGGCTCTCCAACTTGTGGGCCCTCTGGCTCTGGCTCTAGACCAGGGAGGCCAAAGGGGCCCTCCCCAGGATGGGGAGGACTACGTGGGACAAGTGGGGGACTAGGACCATGAGGAATTAGTGGAGGACTTGAGCTGGGGGGTGGGCTGAGACTGTGGGGAGCCAAAGGATATCCATGGACTCCAAAGGCCTGTGGCTCCAGGTGGGTGAGGCGATGTCGCAAGAGCGTAGAGCCAAGGCTAAAGGTTCGACCACATTCTGGGCATCCGTGGGGCCGCTCTCCACTGTGTGTGCGAAGGTGCTTGACACGGGCTGAGCTATCAGCAAAACCCTTGCCACACTCTGGACACAGGTAGGGCTTTTCACCTGTGTGCACACGCAGATGCTTTACAAGATCTGATCCACGAGCAAACTCCTTTCCACACACATCACATCCAAATGGTTTTGGCCCCAAGTGACTGCGTTGGTGGCTCAGGAGGCTGCAACTCAACACAAAGCGCTTCCCACATTCTGGACACATATGAGGCTTGTCCCTGGGTCCAGCCGCTGAACCCTGGGGGATGGTGGAAGGAGCCCGGGCCACTCGACGGGATGCAACTGTGCGTGGAGGGCGTTCACCCCTATGCGTCCGCTGATGCTTAATACGTGCTGAACTGTCCCCAAAGCCCTTGCCACAGACAGCACATTTGTATGGCTTCTCACCTGTGTGTGTGCGCTGATGTTTCACGAGGTCCGAGCTCTGCCGAAAACTCTTGCCACATTCACCACAAATTGTGGGGCGTTCACCAGCAGGAATTCGAGGTCTTGGAGTCCGAGGGGGGCCGGGAGCTGGTGGTCGGGGTCGGTATGGCTTCTCACCACTATGTGTTCGCTGGTGCTTGATACGTGCTGAACTGTCCCCAAAACCTTTACCACATACCCCACACTTGTAGGGTTTCTCCCCCGTATGTGTGCGCTGGTGTTTCACTAGGTCTGACATTTGCCGGAAGCTTTTCCCACACTCACCACACACAGGTGCCCGCTCCCCAACCTGTGCCCTCCGTGTTTCTGAAAGAGGTCTGGGAACTCGAGAACGGGGTTTCCCTTGGCCTGCACTTGCCCATATATCTTCCCAGGTGTCTTCTGGTTCTAATTTGATGGTGCTATCTCCAGCATCCCGACCTGAAGCCACATCTCGAGTTTCCTTGAAATCCAGGCCAGATACCTGTTGAGGGTCATCCTCAAAATCCAGACCATGGTGCTGAGTGTGATCTTCATTCTCATTCCCCATACCTGTCAAGAAAAAGGGGGAATTGCAGACGCTGTCCCTTAGCCTCCAGCCTTTCTGCTACACATTCCTCTCCTCTAGAAAGATTCCTTGTCCAGACAAACACGAGTGATCTTTCCTTTCTCTGACCTTCCAGAGCTAAATGCTGCTCACCTGACACTAACCACCTGGTTCACTTGGCACACATTCTAAATGTGTACACATACCCTCCACAGATCACAATCTCCCTCTCTGTACCTAACAGTTTTCACCCTTTGATATAGCTGAAAAAAATCCATCATCTGGTAGCCAATCTCTGATGATGAGTTTCTCTTGTATGGTTTTCTGATAGCAGTTATTCATATCATCAGGTCTATATTTAACAACTAACACTATTATTATAGGTATATTTAGGATTTTAAGATCTATAAGATACTTTCCTCAAAGATCTTACATGGAGCTAATGAAAGATTTCTGGTTTCTAAGAACCTGTCAGAGCTAGTCTCTATCACAATTGTTTTCCAAATCCAGCATGAGAGGTTGTTAGGGGATAAATTTTTTTTCCCAGTATATTCCACCTTGTCAACTAGACTGGAAGTTATTTAAGGGAGGGGCCTAATCATATACCTTTTTGTATTCATTGTCTGACAAAGTCTTTAGATTCCATGTTACCTTCACCTGTTTGGGTGCTTCTGAGGAGCTCCCTCTCCTCTGAGCCTTGAAGAACTGGATCCCATGGCTCAGCCCCTTGCTCCATCCCAGGGAGGATATCCTGGAAAGTTAAAAAATAAATAAATAAATACCCCTTAGGGGTCATATAACCCCACTAATTTCTTCTGCTACTTTTTACTAGTTTAAACAGATATTTTTACCCTGATAAGGCAGAAAGTTTTTCTTCCACAGTAACAATCGTGTTTACCAAGTATTTTAAGATACCGAACTCATTTTTATATTATATTGTAAGATTTACAAAGCATCTTCCTTACAACTGTAGCATGAGGTAGTTTGTGCACATATTAACCTACCTTTTAAAGATAGGAAATGAAATTAAAAAAAAAATTTTTAAAAATAAAGATAGGAAATGGAGAGTCCAAAGTTTTAAATTATTTAGGATGAAAGAATTTGGAATTAGAAAAGTTCTAATCCAGAAGTTTTGAACTTTAAAAAACATATTTTGAAAACTCATTAAAATTTATTTTATTTGAAATCCTATGTATTTTATTTTATTCATTTAAAATCATTCTCCTTTACTGTGTGATCTTGGACAAGTCATTTTTAACTCTGAGCCTCACTCTGCCTTCATTTACAAAACTGAAATGAGTCAATAAGCATTTATTAAGCACCTACTATGTGTTAGGTACCATGCTAAATGATAGGAATGCAAAGAAAAGAAAGTTTCAGGCTTTAAGAAGCTCTAGCTCTGATGGAGTCAAGAATAATTTGGACATAATCTTAAAAGATTAGCTCCATGAGGAATGGAAAGGGTTTCATGCAGAATCCTTACATAACATCAAGCTCACAGAGTAGTTGTGAGGAAAAGCTGGGTGAAAGCTCTCTTGAAATGTGAGCTGTTACTTTTATTCCCATCTGGACTTGGCTGTTGATTGGTTCAATTTCATTGTTTAAAAAAATAGACAAGTTAAACTAAAAGACTGCTAAGATTCTGTTCACTTAAGATTTTAAAATGTAAGTTCTGGAATTGGAAATTTCCCCCAAAAAACCATTTTTTTTTTTTTTTTTTTTTTTTTAGTTCTAACAAATTTTGTAGTGATAAAGTGACTTCATTTACACTGATTGAAGTAGTGACCACTAATAAAATAATATCTTACACTTTTGGAGCTGTTAACAAATCAAGAATTCCACTGACTAGTTCTGCTGTATAAATTTAGAAAACTAAATAGTTTTCAAAATGGAAACTAAATAGTTTTCAATTTTGCCTAATAGATTAAAAGTGAGGTTTTTTCTTAGCTCTCTATATTTGGAAACAAAAAAATAAAAAAGCCAGGAGTTACCTATGTATGCCAAGTAATGTGCTAAGTATTGGCTGCACACACACGAAAAAGATCAAAAAACCCTGGATCTAGTCCAACCTCAAGTCAACAAACATTTATTGAGGGCCAAACATGTGCCAGGCACCATATTATCCCAGCACCCCTCCCAACCGTATATATATTAAAAAGGTTAAAAGCCCTTCAGCCCCAAATCAAGTCAACAAGTATTTATTAAACCACTGCTACTTACTAGGCACAGTAGTAGGCAGTGACACAAAAGGAAAAAAAAAAAAAGGTAAAGAGCCCTCGAATCTAGTTTAATCTCGCTAATAAAAAACATTTATTAAGTACCTACTATATGTCAGACAGTGCTAAACGCTGGCCACAAAAAACCAAAAAGTCACCAGTCCTGGGTCTAGTCTAATCTCATGTCACGGTGAGCGCCTACATTGTGCGGGGCTCTCGTCTCTCCCACCCCCTTCCGGGCCAGAGTCCAGGGTCTAGGAAGACCCCTCACTCTCTGAAGGCCCAAAGTTCCGTTCCAGGGACGGTCGCTGGCCCGGGGCCCCCTCCGACCCTTGGCCACTTCCCGTTTAGCAGCAGGTTGCCCATCTGCCACCGGCAAGAGGGCAAAGATGCGGGGTCCTCCCGCGATCCTCCCAGTGACTACAGAAAGCTTATCCTGTATTGGTCGGGGAGGGCGGCGAGTCCGCTCGGCGCGCCCCTCCCCGCCCCGCCCCGCGCCCCCCCAAGCCCTGCCCCCAGGACCCCCTCACCTCGGCGTGGCCTTCTGGCACTCCCTCACGTCCTCCCTCGGACCCCGGCGATCCCGCCGCCTCGCCTTCCCCGGGCCCCCCCACGGGGGGTTGTCTTTCTTCGGGTCCCTGCCCCCGGCTTGGCGGGGAACTAGCAGGAGTCCGAGAACTGGTCGCCCTGTTGGGCCCAGGGGCCCCTAGGTCTGAACGAAGCGGGCGGAACTAAGGACCCAGGCGTCCGGGAAGCTGAGAGCCAGGTGTGGGGGCGGGGACGGGAAGCGGAAACGGCCTCCTCTCCGCGATGGGACCACTCTAGAAGAACGAGGCGGGATGTCTCGATGGTGTTAGCCCGGTCAGAAGCTGAGTTGAGTGGTTAAGGATGCGATCAGGCCCAGTGGAGGGAGGGATCCGGAAATGGCCTTCCGCCAGCCGTGGGGCCCTTCTAGGCGCCGAGTGGTGGCCCGAACTCGGTGGTATTAACCGATTCTCTCTCACAGCTGCACCGCGGGAACAGGAGCTGGACGAGGAGGGGGTGGGGAGGAGCTCAGCTTCGGCCGGCCTTGGAGGGGTGAGGGGTAGGGTAGGGTAGGGTAGGGTAGGGTAAGATAGAATAGGACAGAGAGGGGATCTCTCCTTCGGTCTTTTCGTCTGGGTCTGCCCCTCCAGGTGCACCGGCAGGCAGGCCGGGGCCAAGAGACCCTGACCCAGAGAAAGAGAGAGAGAGAGAAAAGCAAAGACACGGGAGAGATAGGGAGACCAAGGGAGAGGGAGACGAGCTGGGAGACAGTCGGGGAAACTGAGAGGAAAGAGACAAAAGGAGAGGGAGACTCAGAGATAGGCAGTGTGGGGGAGGAAGGGGGAGGAGAATCTAGGGAGATAAGGATGAGGCGCGGGAGATACTAGGGAAGGGGAGGGAAGCAGAGACAAAGGAGACGAGACGGAGCCGAAGACCCGGGACCAGAGGAAGGGGGAGGGGCTTTGAGGGAGACGGACGGACGGACGGACCCTAGCAGAGAGGAGGCTGGATCGAGACAGAGACCTAGAGGCAGTGGGAAAAACTAGAGACCCAAGGGAAGGAGAGGCTGGGCAGAGACAGACAAAGGGAGGAGACAGAGACGGAGAAACCGGGACGAGACGTGGGGCAAGAGGAAGGGGGTGGAGCTCAGAGACAGAGACAAAGGGTGAGGGAGATGAGAGCGTGAGAGACAGAGAAACTGGCAGGGGAGGGCAGAGACGAGAGACAAAGGGAGACAGGAAACCGAGATGGAGACTGTCCGCCCAGGAGACGCGCCAGACAAAAGAGATAAGAAAATAGATAGTGCCCGGGAAAGGCTATGAGAGAGGACTGAGCAATAGAGAAGGAACCAATCCGAAAGCACACACTGAGTCACAGATAGACAAGGATCCCCCAAAAAAAGAGGCAGAGAAGGAAACCAAGAGACAAAGGAAGTGCTGGAGACAGACACCCAGAGAAACTAAAAAAATAAACTGGCTTCTCACTTTAGTCCTCTGAGCAGTTGGCTCCCTGGAACTAAGGGGGGGAGGTGTCAGTCCTGCCTTGGTTTTTTTGGGGGGGGATTTTAGTGGGTGTATGCTTGAGACAAGTATCATTATGAACAGGAGATAATAGATGGGAGGAACTTAAGATAAAATAAGTTTTGAAATTTATTCCAATGCTAGATATTTATGGTTAGGATTGTTCTCTGGATGAACAAGTTCTTACGAGTGGGGGAGGGTGGTCAGGCTGTTGGTAATACTAGAACAGTGTGAACCAGCCCATAATGCACCAGGCTAGAGTCAAAAGAAGATAGTATGAGGCTCTGGAAAGAGCCAGAAAGAGGATAAGGGAGGATGGAACTAATCTTCTCTCTTCCTCACTGTGGCTGATTCAAGCCCTCAGTGATAGTTTCTTTGGCTCCTTCCCAGGAAACTTGGGGGCTTTCATCTTGTAGCCATTTTAACATGGGCATCCTCTATCCCTTGACCCTGTGGAAATCAAGATTATGGCATACTTCCAACCTCACCTAATTTTTACCAGCCCCCTGTTGTTGAGGGTAAATTTTCCTTCTGTTGATACAGATAGGCCAAGATGGTTTTTAAAATATTTAAAATGTCTAGGGTGAAGGTGATTTAAAAAAATAAAAACACTTGTGCCTAGCCTGTGCAACCTTATTAGTAAGGTTAAGCATTCAAAGACAAATATTAAACAATGTGTCTTCAAAGAGAATACATTTTTCTGAGAGATAAAGTATATATACAAGGAAATAAACAAGACAGCTTTTGCAAGAAAAGCCTAGACTGCCCAGTAGTTCAGGAGCGTTTCTCTTCCTGCATTAGGACACCTGGCCTCCCAAGCAAGGTTTGCTTGCCCTGTTCCCATCTCTTCCCCACCCAACAATGGTTTTCTCCTTTCTTCCTATTTGGATTCTATCATTCAGGAACCAGCAAAAGTCCAGTTTCCTCTTCTATGAAGCCCTCACTGATTTTCCTTGTGTCTGCCTAGTGGGGTCACAGGACCTTTTATTTGGGCTTAACACTGTCACATTGGGGTACATGAATGACACGAGAGATACTTTTGTAAGCAGTTGCAGTGCTACCTTCAAGTTCATAGAAGTTGGTTTATGTGCGTCTGTATTTTGTCCAGTGAACTGACATAATGTTTCAGTTGTACACCAGGTGGCATTGTATTCAAGCCATCCACCAAATGGTTGATTCCCAGGCTCGACAGCATGCAGGAGCCACTGAGCTCAGATTAGCTGTCCCAGTTCTAAATTTAGACAAGAGCAAGGGTTTTTAACCTGAGTTGGAAAGGGGATGTCCATGGTTAGAAGTCAGAGGAATGCATGGATGTGGATGTGGATGGGGGTGGGGATTTACAATTTTATTTTCATTCACCAACTAAATTTAGTACTTCAATTATTTGAAAATATTTTTTTTGATGATGTGTGCACAGGCATCATCAGATTGCCAAAGGGGCCCACAGTACAAATAGCTAACAATCTTTAAACTAGAGGATGATAAAATACTACTTAAAAATAGGAGAAAAACTCTGGTTCTCTCTTTATATACAGGCTTTCCTCTCTGCTGAATGTCCTTCCATAATTACTGGATACAGGCAATCAACATGTTATGGTTAGTTTATTAAGCATAGTGAAAATGGTTGTGTTCCCCATATGAAGCCTTAACACCCCACTGCCTCTCCAAACTCCTTACTAGCTTCCTCAATCTTTGGGGTATTTGGGAAAAGGTTCTAAACACTTAGTAACATAGAAATGCTCTTATGGTCCCAGCTCTAGACCTCAGAGTTTGAACTAGTAAGCCAGAGAAGCTTGGGTAGAAATTCTGGTTTTCTGCCCCTGGCTTACCATTTAACCAAAATCCATAATATTTGACAGTCATGAGTACTTGGGAACTTAACTGCTCCATTTCCAGCTTTTTGCTTCCTATCTGGTCACTTCCACAGCATTAACCTTTGTACTTATTCTAGATGCTGAAGGCTGAGGTTTTAGACATGGTTGTTAGCCTTGGTCTGGTCTCAGCTCTCTTATTTTCATCTTTAGTGCCTGACACATAGTAAGCAATTAGCTGATACGCATTTATTACATCTTTACTATGTGCTAAACACTCTGCTAAGTGCTAGGAATACGAAGAAAGGCAAGACAGTCCCTGCTCTGAAGGAGTTCATGTTCCAATGGGGATGAGACAACATGCAAACAACCATGTGCAACAAGATATATAGAAGATAAATTAGAAACAGTGGTAAGACACTAAAATTGAAGATGACTGGGAAAAGTTTCTTGGAAGTGGTGAGATTTTAACAGAGACTTGAAAGAATCCAGGGAAACCAAATACAGAGATAAGATAGAGCTTTCCAGGTATTAAAAAAATGGGGGGAAAATGTTTAAAATCAGGAGACAGAGTAGTCTTGCAACAATCCCAATGTCCTGGGATCACAAATTGTATGAAATGGAATAAGATATATAAAAATTGGAAAGGTAGGAAGGAATCAGATTATGGAGGGCTCTAAAAGCCAAATAAAAGATTTTGGATTTAATCTTGGAATAGAAAGTCTCTCGAGATTATTGAAAAGGGCAGTAATATGGTCAGACTTGTGCTTTGTAGGACGTTCAATTTGACAGCTGCAAGGAGAATAAACTGGAGTGGGGAGAGACTTGAAAGGAAACCAACTAGCAGTCTTATTAGAATAGTCCAAGCATTAGGTGATGAGGGCTCGATCAAAGTGGTGGTAGTACTAGGATAACAAGATTGGACAGTGTGAGGTGTGTGAGGGAGAGGAATCAAGGATAATACCTAAAAGCTCCTATCTGCATTGGGAGTATTGGGCAGACTGATCAAGATGAGGAAAAGCATCTTTGAAACATTGTAGGAGAACCAGCAAAAGTTCTGCCTACCAAAGGGAACATCCTAAAGATTATAGCAAAAAGATTTCTAGGAGGTCTGAGTTACTCTCTTTTTTACATATTCTCTAAGCCTGAGCTCTAAGTCCCTTTGAACTCCTAATGTATTTGTGGGAAAATGTGTCAGACTTTGGGGAAGTGGTTTTGGAACAATTATACCCCCAAAATAAATTCTTGTTTCTGATGGCTAAGTCTGGGTAGTTCACTGATGACTGTTAACCACTGATTGTTGTTTGCATTTCCCTTGAAGAAGTGATGCTGTGATGTGTAAGTGAATTGGATTTAAGTGAGGGAGGGTTTTTGCCTCACTTTACCCTCCAGAGCCATCAAGGTCCAGTGGACAGATTAGTATGATTGGAGATGGCCTTAGATGCAATGGGAGACTTTGGCTTTTTTAAGCTAAAGTCTTCAACAGATCTCCATTTGACTGAGGATGTACCCATTCAGTAATTAAAGCTGAATAGAATCTGAGGCAAAGATTGTGGGAAGCCCTGAGCATTGGGACATGCTACCCTGAGTCCCTCAACGTTTACCATAAAGCTTTGAGGAAACTTAGCCTGTTAATTAAATTGGAAGCCCATAGCATATGCTACAAATATTTTGGGGAAAAAATGAGTATTCCCCAAGCCATTCTCCAAGTGATGTGGTCAAAAGGATATGAACAATTTTCAGTTGAAGAAATTAAAACCATTTCTAGTCATATAAAAAAATGCTCTAAATCACTTGATCAGAGAGATGCAAATTAAGACAACTCTGAGGTACCTCTTAAAATGACAAGAAAAGATAAATGTAAATGTTGAAGGGTATGTGGGAAAACTGGGGCATTGTTGATGGAGTTGTGAACTGATCCAGTCATTCCAGAAAGCAATTTGGAACTATGCCCAAAGGACTATCAAACTATGCATACCCTTTTATCCAGCAGTGTGTGTACTGGGCTTGTATCCCTAAAAGATCATAAAGGGAAAAGGACCCACATGTGAAAAAATATAGCAGCTTTTTGTGGTGGCAAGGAACTGGAAACTGAGTGGATGCTCATCATTTGGAGAATGGCTGAATAAGTTATGGTATTTGAATGTAATGGAATATTACTATTCTATAAGAAACCATTAGCAGGATGATTTCAGAGAGACCTGAACTGATACTAAGTGAAGTAGAACCAAGAGAACATTGTACACAGGAACAACAAAGATTATGTGATGTTCAATTCTGGTGGACTTGATTCTTTTTCAACAATAAGGTGATTCAGGCCAGTTCCAATAGTCTTGTGAAGGAAAGAGCCATCTGCATCCAAAGAGAGGGCTGTGAGGACTGAATTGGGGATCATAACATAGTAGTTTCATCTTTTTTTTGTTGTTGGCTTCTTTTTTCATTTTTGATCTGATTTTTCTTGTTCAGCATGATAAATGTGGAAACATGTATAGAAGAATTGCACATGTTTAATCTATATTGGATTACTTGCTGTCTAGGGGAAGGGGTGGGGGGAAAGGAGGGAGAAAAAATTTGGAACACAAGGTTTTGTAAGGGTGAATGTTGAAAATTATCTGCATATATCTTGAAAATTAAAAGCTATTTTAAAAGTGTAAAAAAAGAGCATTTCCCTCACATTAATAACCAATTAATATTGGGAAGATTTTTTTCTTTTCCTGTTTCCTCATTCTCTACTAGATCAAATCAGACTGAAGAATGGGGCTGAAATGATGAGGCTGGATTTTAACATTTTCCTGATCTAGTTCAGACCCCATCCAGCAGGGGAAGATTAGTTCTGATTGAAGAGTAAAAAGAATTTAATCTAGATGAATTCCGGACCCATTGTACTCTATTCAGGCTTAGATGGGGTGGGGTTGGGGGGGAGGGAGTAGATCCTTTGTCTAAATAGTCCTGGCTGTCTGGGAATAAGAGTGAGGTAATCAAAGTCACATTCCCCCTTCCCCCCAACCCTCATTAGAATAGGCCTGCCTCTCTCAATATTAACTAATCTGGAGTTGACTGCCTCTTGTCAGGAGCATTAACTCTTCCTAGGACATAAACTTGTCTAGAGACCTCCTTGATCCATTTTTGGTTTATGAGATAGCCGTCTTTATTATTTTCTAGGTATAATTAATAAAATGATTACCCAGAAATTATATCTCTTGAACTTATATATCACAATATAAGTAATAACTATAAGGGAATGTTTTTGCAGGGATTTTGTTTTTGCAATTGAGTATTGGATTAAGTACTGGGCTTGGGATCAGTACTTTTCTTGCTGAGTTCAAATCTGGTCTCAGACACTAGTTTTGGGACCCTGGGTAAGTCACTTAACTCTGTTCGCCTCCTCGTCCGTAAAATAAATTTGAGAAGGAAATGGCAAACTACTCCCATTATTTTTAGTAAGAAAACCTCAAAATCAGGTCAAAAGTGAAAGAGGTAAATAGCTAGTAATGGCAGCTGGAGGTATCTGGAAAGCATTTTTAACAATAGATATTTGAATTTGAATAGTAGCTTATAAACAATGGTAACACCATTTGTATAGCACTTTAAGGCTTGTAAAAATGCTGTAGAAATATCTCATTTTCTCCTCAAAATGTCCTATTTGATCTTTGAGCTACTTCATGAGATAGTAGTATGGGTATTATTGTTCCCATTTTGAAGATGGATAAGTGGTGACCCAGAGAGATCAAATGATCTGCATGAGGACACAGAACTAGTTATTGAACAATGGCTTTCAATGTCCTTTCTACACTATACTGGCATAAACACCCACATAATTCTTCTTGTCTAAATTCTTAGCATTTTTATAATATTTATATGCCTGTCAACATATATCTTGATTAGAATGTTTGTGGCAGCCCTTTTTGTAGTGGCTAGAAACTGGAAATTAAATAGATGCCCTTCAATTGGAGAATGGCTGAATAAATTATGGTATATGAATATTATGGAATACTATTGTTCTGTAAGAAATGACCAGCAAGATGATTTCAGAGAGGCCTGGAGAGACTTACATGAACTGATGCTGAGTGAAATGAGCAGAACCAGGAGATCATTATACACGGCAACAACAGTACTATATGACGATCAATTCTGATGGACATGGCTCTCTTCAACAATGAAATGTTTCAAACCACCTCCAATTGTTCACTGAAGAAAGCCATATACACCCAGAGAGAGGGATGTGAAATGTGGACCACAACATAACATTCTCATACTCCTTGATTGATTACATTGTGTTTCCTTTATCTGATGTATCATTTATGTAGATAAGATTTTTCTTGCACAACAATGATAAGTTTGGAAATATGTATACATATATTTGATTTGCCAATATTTTAACATAATTAACATGTAGTGGATATCCTGCCATCTAGGGGAGGGGTGGGGAGTTGGGGGGAAAATTTGTAACGGAAAGCTATGTAAGGGTTAATGTTGAAGAATTACCCACACATATGTTATGCAAATAAAATAAAAAATTTTTTTAAAAAAAGCAAGCAAATAAACAAAAGGTGAAAATGCTAACAAAAAAAAAAACATATATCTTGATTAGTTCAACGTAAAAAATAAAGTACGGAAGAGGACAATGTAAATAGTATGATGGAAAATTTGGATTAGTGCTGATAAAGACCAAAGACTTGTTGCTTGAGTGTGTAACCTTACAATAGGAATACTTTTTGAAAAACAAAATCAGACAAGCACAGAATAATACGATTTCAAATGAAATTGACTACCTTAACAGAAAGGAAATGATTGGTTATGAGTGCATGAGTCTTTTCAGAAATGGTTCTACAGTTGGCTAGAGCAAAGTAAAATATCAAATTAAATGGAAGGCAAATATGAGATCGTGTATACAATTACATTGGATTTAACCTCATCTCTTAAAAATAAACTTGTCAGAAAAATGGAGAATGGATAAAAGCAAAGACCCTGAGTTTGATTAGCTCTGTTTCTTAAAGTGTTTATTGGATGCAAAAATTACTACTATAAAGAAACAGAAGAACTAAGAAAGTCCAACAACTAATTCCTAGATCCTCTTGATAAGAAGAGACTTAACAATGGCAAATATGGAAATATGTTTAAAAGAATTGCACATATTTAACCTATATTAGATTATTTGCTTTTGGGGGGGCAGTAAGGGAAAGAGAAAAATTTAGAACACAAAGCTTTACAAAAATGAATGTTGAAAACTATATTTACATATATTTGATAAAATAACATACTGTTGAAAATTTAAAAAAAAAAAAGATGTGACTATCAAAGGCAGCAAAGATTTGGAGTACAAGTTCTTTTCAGAGTTTCAGAAAGCCAGGGAACATCTGATTAAAGAGAAAATGAGCTTGCAGGTAAACTGGAGCATCCCAGAAAAACAAACATACAAGAAAGAGAATCATTCTAGATGAGAAGGCATGGAATAATTTTGATATTTACTAATGGAAAAAAAAGAATAGAGTTAGATCTAAATATCCAATTATATGTTTTAAAGGAAGCCAGGAGGTTGAGATGAGGGGGGAGGATGTTCTAGGATTGAGGATTTACCCTTCAACTGCTCTAAGTATGTCTCCATAGTCTTACCTGTCCAGAATAGTCTCCCTCTCAGAGCCTTTCTTCTCTGGGTTTTGGCCACTGGGGATATTATTAAAGATATTAATGCAAATATGAGCAATGAATAACATTTTACATAAAGTGTGTTTGCCCATAAAGGGCCCTGTGTTTGGTTTTATCTAGAAGTACCTAGCTCAGTGCTTTGAACGTAGTGGGTGCTTAATTATTATTTGTTTTTTAATAAGTATTGTAGGAGGTTTCGATTTCAGAAATGCTGGGAGAATCAATCCTCTTCCCTACCGTTTCCCACTCCTTTCCCCTCCCCCTCACCAAAAAAACCCTAATTCTCTCATAAAGCATAATTCCTAGTTTCTTTCAAAGCTGAGTTTAGGTTCCATCTTCTACATAAGAATTTTCTGTGTCTTCTTTCTGTCACTTTACTTTGTATATATTTTGTATATGCTTATATAATGTGATTGTTCAGAACATACATAGACATTTATTTGCTTGCTTCTGGATAACCATGTAGGAATTTTGCAAGTCTCTGCGATGGTATTCTAGGGGCTGCAACTAAAATAACTTACACCTAGGACCTTGGAAGTCCTTGCCTCTGTAGTATTTCCTTTCTTTGAGGAGATCACCTGATGAATTCAAAAGATCTAAAGATTCATCAGTGGGCTGGTCCCAAGAGAATCTTCTGTATCAGAATATAGCCACCAAAAAGAAGATTGACCCAAGCTTAACTGATTGAATTGTCATAAGTCAAGGTGAAATGTAATTTGCTAGTAGTGTTACAAAATTGTTTTATGTCTCCATAAAGCTTAAATATTGATTTACCTATAACTAGGTATCAGATAAGTTACTGAATTCTGTTCTAATAATTCTGTTATTGTGCATTGCTCTTGTATGCTTAACTTTCATTTTTGTGAGTAGAAATTCCCTCTTTCATACAAAATTCATACTGTACGTGTCTTTGTTATTTAAATTTCTAGATTTGGTCTTAAATTTGTTTTCAGTTGACAAAAATATGTTGTTGTTGTGGAAGTCTTTCCCAGTTTCTCTGACACTGTCTCCATCATTTAGAACAAAATAATATCCTATTATATACTATAATTTGTTTAGCCATTCCTCTAAATTTCCATTGCTTTGCCACAGAAGAGCTGTTATATTAAAAAAAAAAAAAAAGTACTTATCAGTTCTTTTCCTCATTCTTCCATATCTTTGGGGTATAGAACTACTAATGGCATTGCTAGATCAAAGGGTATATATAATTGAATCCCTATACTTATAAGCCATAATTAGCATTGTTCCTGTGATGTCCAGGTAAGGGTTAACGATAATTGGGTACAGGGCAGGGAGTGTTCCCTATGGGCCCAGCTGAGTGGTCTGTTATTACTAGACATAAATATACTTGTTTCCCTCATACTTAAATTTCTTCAGGGCAGAATGTATTTAATTTTGTATTTGTCCCTCTGTTGCTTAACAAAATAGTTGTTGATATCAATTGTTGATTGGTGCCAGGATCCCTATTCAAAAAAGGGAGAGAATAAATGCTATTTTTCCAAAGGTATATTATAAGGCTGGGAAAAAAAAAAAAACAAATAAGAAAAGTGTTGGGGAAAAGAAAATAGGAAGAAAACCTAGAAAGTTTGTCCGCAATGCTTTGGAGAGATGAAAAAGAACACACGAACTTTAGAAGCTAATCTTCACATTGATTGAAAAACTGCATGGATGATGGAGCTGAGGAGAATAGCAACAAAAGAGTAAGAGAGAGAGAGAGAGAGAGGAAAAGAGGGAGAAAGAGGGGGAGAGGGAGGGAGGGAGAGAGAAAAAAACAGAAACTGCTCTGCCTCTTTCTGCTTAGAGTGATAGTAATGGGAAAATATAATACTTGGAGTCTGTTGTTTGTCAGAGGAGTCCTTATGTACAAGACTTATCAGTTTCTGGGATTTGCATACATCTTTGGGACTCAAGTTGCTTCTCTAAGAGTCTGTCTTATTTTGTCCCCCATTGGAATATAAATTATTTGAACATAAGGACCATTTCATTATTTTTTACATAGGTTATCTCAAAAATCTTAGTGCAATTTAAATTTTTAATAACTTCATCAGTATAAATGCAACACATATAAAAATGTCATTTGGAAATTTAATTATTTCAGTTTCTCTTAAACTTAGTTTTATGACTATTGAACTATAATGCTTTTTATTTTAATTTTGACAAGGGCTTCCTGTCATTCTTCTGCTTGAGTATAACAGTTTCGGGATGATACATTCTCAGACTGATAGAATAGAGGAGGTTAAATTTAACCAATTTAATAATTTAACCTTTATTAGATTATTTTTTCTTGTGGAGTTATGTCAAAATTACAATATATGTACCAGGACCTTTTTCTTTGAGATTATCCAAAGGTTAATATTGCAAATGAAATTCTTTCAGTCACTGAACAGCAACAGATGAAAATTTTTACACAGTTCTGAAATTGAGTAGAACAATGTATAGCACAAGACAGTAGTTATGTTGAATTTTAATAAGAAATATGTCAATATTTTTAAAAATTACATATTTACCCTTTCAACTTTTTGTGTTTATAGCATTTATATTTTCACTTTATTAAGGCTTAAAACTACATTAAGATTTTGGGAACATATTGCATATTCCCAGTGCTTAGCACATGATATGAGTTTATTTTGTAATTAATTGATTTTGGGGGCAGCTAGGTGGCGCAGTGGATAGAGCACCAGCCCTGAAGTCAGGAGGACCTGAGTTCAAATCTAGTCTCAGACATTCTCAGAACATTCCCTAGCTGTGTGACCTTGGGCAAGTCACTTAACCCCAATTGCCTCAGCAAAAAAAAGCAAAAATAAATAAATAAAAATAAAAAAGTAATTAATTGATTTTCTTCTATAAAAGTAACCAACTTGAATATCAAGGGGATCAATGGGGGAAAAAAGTGAAAGAAGGAAAGGAGTCTACTCATATCTAATCCCAAACTGTATTATAAAGCAGTAATCATCAAAACTATCTGATGTTGACTAAGAAATAGAGTGATGGATCAGTAGAGTTGATTTGGTACATAATACATAATATGAAATTGACTATAGTAAGCAAATGTTTGATAAGCCCAAAAAGCTGAGCTTTTGAGACAAGAACTCATTATCTGATAAAAACTGCTGGGAAAACGGGAGTTTGGCAAAAACCAGGTATAAACAACCAACATCTCACATTGTATACCAAGATAAGGTCAAAATGAGTACATGATTCACACATAAGGAATGATAACAAGTAAATTAAGGAAGCATGGAATAGTTTTCTTGTGGATAAGGGAAGAATTTATAACTAAACAAGAAATAGACAGCATTATAGAATGTAAAATGAAAACTTTTGATTGCCTTAGATTAAAAAAGTTTTTACACAAACAAAGCCAATGGAGTCAAGATTAGAAGGAAAGCCAAAAACTGTGGGGTGGGGGAGTGAAAAGATGGGAGCGGGGGTGCTAATTCTCAGGTAAAGATCTTATTTCTTAAATACAGAGAAAACTGAGTCAAGCTTATAAGAATATAATTCATTCCCCAATTGACAAATAGTAAAAGAATATGAACAAGAAATTTTCAGATGAAGAAATTAAAGCTCTCTATAGTCATATGAAAAAATATCCTAGATCACTATTGATTGGAGAAAAATAATTGAAAATAACTCTGAGGTATCACTTTATAGCTATCAGATGGGCCATTATGATAGAAAGGGAAAATGGAGGGGATGTGAAAAAAATTGGGACACTAAGGGCACAGTGTTATGAATTGAACCAAGAATTCTGAAGGGCAATTTGGAACCATGCCCAAAAGACTATAAAATCAGGCATTCTTGACATAGCAATATCATTCCTGGGTCTGTATTCCAAAGATATTTTAAAAAAATTAAAAAGACTCATCCACACAAAAATTTTTTTTTAATTTTTTTTTTTTTTTTTTTTTTTTTGCTTTTTGCTGAGGCAATTGGGGTTAAGTGACTTGCCCAGGGTCACACAGCTAGGGAATATGTTAAGTGTCTGAGACCAGATTTGAACTCGGGTCCTCCTGACTTCAGGGCTGATGCTCTATCCACTGTGCCACCTAGCTGCCCCTCACACAAAAATATTTAAAGCAGATTTTTTTGTGGTGCCAAAGAATTGGAAATTGAGGGGATGCCTTCCAATTGGGAAATGACTGAACAAGTTGTGGTATATAGTTATTATGAAATACAATTGTACTATAAGAAATGAGAAGCAAGTTGGTTTCAGAAAAACCTGGAAAGACTTAACATGAACTGATGCAAATTGACATGAGCAGAACTAGGAGAATATTGTACACAGTAATAACACTATTGTATGATAATCAACTATGAATGACTTAGCTACTTTCCTAAATACAATGATCTAAGACAGTTCTGAAAGACATTTTTGTAATAACTTTTCATTTTTCAAAATATATACAAAGATAGTTTTCAGTGTTCATCCTTGCAAAACCTTGTGTTCCAAATTTTCTTCGTCCCTTTCCCTCTCCCCTAGACTGCAAGTAATCTAATACAAATTAAACATGTGTAGTTCTTCTAAACATTTCCACATTTATCAAGCTGCATGAGAAAAATCAGATCAAAAAGGAAAAAAAAATAAGAAAAAAACAAGCAAGCAAACAACAACAAAGGTGAAAATACTATGTAGTGATCCACATTCAATCCCCATAGTCCTCTATTTAGATGCAGATGGCTCTCTCCATCACAATTCTATTGGAATTAGCCTGAATCACCTCATTGTCGAAAAGAATCAAGTCCATCTCAGTTGATCATCACATAATCTTGTTATTGCTGTGTACAATGTTCTCTTGGTTCTGCTCACTTCTCTTAGCATCAGTTCATGTAAGTCTCTCCAGACCTCTCTGACATCATCCTGCTGAGCATTTCTTTTTTCTTTTTTTTTTTTCTTTTTTTGCTGAGGCAATTGAGGTTACGTGACTTGCCCAGGGTCACACAGCTAGGGAATGTTATGTGTCTGAGACCAAATTTGAACTCAGGTCTTCCTGACTTCAGGGCTGGTGCTCTATCCACTGCGCCACCTAGCTGCCCCCTGCTGAGCATTTCTTACAGAACAATGATATTCCATAACATTCATATGCCATAACTTATTCAGCCATTCCCCAATTGATGGGCATCCACTCAGTTTTCAGTTCTTTGCCAATACAAAAAGGGCTGCCACAAACATTTTTGCACATCTGAGCCCTTTCCCCTTTTTTATGATCTCTTTGGAATACAGACAGAGGAGAGACAGTTCTGTATCAAATGGTTTGATAGCGCTTTGAGTATAACTCCAAATTGCTCTTCACCATGGTAGGATCAGTTCACAACTCCACCAACTATGCAGTAGTATCCCAGTTTTCCCTTATCCTCTCCAACTTTTATCATAATCTTTTGCTGTCATTTTAGCCAATCTGAGAGGTTTGAAGTAGTATCTCAGAGTTTTAATTTGCATTTCTGAAAGACTTATGATGAAAAATACTATCTACCTCTAGAGAAAGAACCGATGGAGTTTGAATGGAGATCAAAGTATACTTTTTAAAAGCTGTTATTTTGGGGGGAAGGAAGAGGAGTGGGGAAATATTTCTTGATTTGTGTTTTCTTTCACAAAAGACTAATATGGAAATGTGTTTTGCATGTATAACCTACATCATGTATAATAACCTTTAATAAGAGGAGGGAATTTGGAAATCAAAATTTTATTTTTTCTAATTTTTTTTTAGGAAAGCTTTTTTATTTTCAAAACATATGCATGGATAATTTTTCAACATTAACTCTTGCAAAACCTTGTGTTCCAATTTTCCTTTCCCTATTCCCTCCCCTAGATGGCAAGTAATCCAATATATATTAAACATGGTAAAATATGTTAAATATAATATATGCATACATATTTATGCAATTATCTTGCTGCACAAGAAAAATCAGATCAAAAAGGAAAAAAAGAGTAAGAAAACAAAATGCAAGCAAATAACAAGAAAAAGAATGAAAATGCTGTTGTGATCCACACTCAGTTCCCACAGTCCTCTCTCTGTGTGTAGATGGCTCTTTCTATCACAACATCATTGGAATTGGTCTGAATCACCTCATTGTTGACAAGAGCCATGTCCAGAAGAATTGATCATCATATAATCTTGTTGTTGCAGTGTACAATAATCTCTTGGTTCTGCTCATTTCACTTAGCATCAGTTCATGTCTCTCCAGGCCTCTCTGAAATCATCCTGCTAAATGTTTCTTATGTAACAATAATATTCCATAACATTCATATGCCATAACTAATTCAGCCATTCCCCAACTGATGGGCATCCACTCAGTTTCCAGTTTTTTGCCACTACCAAAAGGGCTGCCACAAACATTTTTGCACATGTGGGCTCTTTCCCTTTCCTTCCTTTAAGATTTCTTTGGGATATAAACTCAGTAGATTACTGCTGGATCAAAGGGTATGCCCATTTTGATAGCCCTTTGGGCATAGGAACTCAAAATTTAAAAAAAATGAATGTTAAAGTTGATTTTTACATGTAATTGGGAAAAAATTTAAATATAAAAGTAACAATGTTCTTTTATGACATTATTACTGCATATGGAATAAATGAAGATGAGTACTGTGCAGCCATTTCTAAAGAAAGTAAAACAAGATTCAGGCTTTTCATGTCTTGAGGGTTTCAGAGACAAGGGTTACAACAATTTCCCCTATCCCTATGGTGTTTTTAGCATTGAAAAACACTTTCAGATCTGTTATCTCATTTTATCTTTACAAGACTCTAGTGAGTTATTTCTATCCCCATTTGTTGGAGAAGAAAATGAGACTTAGAGAGGGGAGGTAAATTACTTGTCTGAAGCCATACTGGGAGTTAGGCAAGAAAGCCAGAGCTATAGCCCATATCTCTGAACTCTAAGCCTTTTGCTTTCTTCCTATACCCCTCTGTGATGACTATTCTCAGAGGTTGCAGCCTGTATCCATGACTTATCCACAAGGGATATCCGTAAAAGGATGCCATACTTCCTGCTCCTTAGTCCAGATAAGCCGGTGAGTGGGTTGACATCAAAAGAGAGTCCTAGTGGATTCTCACCTCCTTCCAGCTCGGTACTCCGGTTTTATGCCCATAGACTCATACTTTCAGAATTGAGAGTCCATCTAGTTCTAGTTCTAGTACTTGATTCTATCTCTACCACTGAGGGCTCCATTTAGTTATTATCCATAGATAGCTTTGGTTCCACTTAGACAGTGGATAGATTTCCCAGCTTTTCTCTGCTTTCCTACCCCATAAGAAGTGTGTCTCTTCAATGCCCTCACAAAAAGTGATGGGAATGAGGAAGATGGAGAAATTTAAGTATATAAAGGGGGAAAGAATGGTTAAAAATCAAGAAAAGTTTGTAAAGGGTCTGAATTCCTGATTTTGTCCTTGAATCCTGAGGGGAGGGACTCAGGATCCCCCCCTT
>JAJPUD010011124.1:29109-56427 GCA_023553655.1 Myrmecobius fasciatus | reverse complement strand
GGGCAGTCAGACTGTATAAGCAGCAAGAGAAAGGAGAAGATGATTATAGATAGGGGGAAATATGAGCAAAGAAAGATGTGGACTAAATGAAAGAGCAGGCAGGTAGACTTAGATCTGGGTTAGACCAATGGTGCAGTAGGTTAAGCATAGGGCTTGACAGCTGGAACACTGGAGTTGGAATGCTCCCTCCACCACTTGCTCATTTTCTGACTCTGGGTAAGTCAGACTTACCGAGTCTTACTCAGAACACCATTTCTCTCTGGTCCTCAGGCTCCTCATCTGAAAAAGGAGAAGGTTGGATTCAATGACCTCAGAGGTCCTTTCCAGCTCTAAATTTATGATCTCATGACCCTATGAATGTTTGGACCCAACACACCCTATGAATGTTTGGACCCAAAGAATAGTCAATAATAGATACAAGTCAACTTGGAGGGAGGTGTCCATTGGAGTGCGTGAGGTTCTATTCATTTCACTATACTGTTCAGCATATTTATTGATAACTTGTATGGAGGAGAATATCTTCTCAGATTTTCAGAGGACACAAATTCTGGATGGAGAGCTAACCAATTGAATAACAATGTTGGGATCCAAAAAACACTGATTCATTGAAATGACAGTGTGAATGTATGACCAAAAAAATTTAGTAGAGAAATATTATATCCTGCAATTTTATCTTTTTTTATTAAAGCTTTTTATTTGTATAACATATATATGGGTAGTTCCCCAACATTGATCTTTACAAATTTTACCCCCAGTCCCCTCCCCTCCCCTAAATGGCAGGAAGTCCACTACATGTTAATATTGTTGAAATGCTTGAGAAGTTATGCAAGAAAAATCCTATCTACAAGAAAAAAAAGAATCAGAGAAAGGCAACACAATGCAAGCAAATGTCAATAGAGATCATAAAAATGTTACGTTGTAGTCCATATTTCATTTCCCTCTCTCTGGGTGTGTATGGTTTTCTTCAGTGAACAATTGGAACTGGTTTGAGACAATTCTTTGTTGCAGAGAGCCATGTCCATCAGAATTGATCATCATGTAATACTGTTGTTGCCGTGTATGATGATCTCCTGGTTCTGCTCGTTTCGCTCAGCATCAGTTCATGCAAGTCCCTCCAGGCCTCTCTGAAATCGTCCTGCTGGTCGTTTCTCAGAGAACAATAATGTTCCATAATATTCATATACCATAATTTATTCAGCCACTCTCCAATTGATGGGCATCCCTTCAGTTTCCAGTTTCTAGCCACTACAAAAAGGGCTGCCACAAACATTCTTGCACAGGTGGGTCCCTTTCCCTCCTCTAAGCTCTCTTTGGGATATAGGCCCAGTAGAAAGAAACACTACTGGGTCAAAGGGTATGCACAGTTTGACAACTTTTTGAGCATAGCTCCAAATTGCTCTCCAGAATGGTTGGATCCGTTCACAGTTCCACCAACAATGTATTAGTGTCCCAGTTTTCCCATATCCCCTCCAACATTCATCGTTATCTTTTCCTGTCATTTTAGCCAATCTGACAGGGGTGTAGTGGTACCTCAGAGTTGTCTTAATTTGCATTTCTCTGATCAATAGTGATTTGGAGCAACTTTTCATATGACTAGAGTTCCTTATAATAGTTCCTTAAGAACAGAATAGGGTGACAATAACTGTTCTTGTGAAAAATATCAAGTTTCAAATGAGTCAGCAGGGTGTTGTGGAAGCCCCAAAGGAACTAAGTAGGGCTTAGGCAACATTAGCAAAGACACAGTGTCCAGAACTAAGGTAGAGATAGTTTGTACTCTGCTCTAGTCAGACTATTTCTGCAGCATTGTGTTTAATTCCTGGAAGACCAGTATGACTACAAAACCTTTGGCCCGACATTACATGGTTTGGATTTATATGGGAACTATTCCAAAAAGATTTTCTGTAACTCATTTTCTCCCAAATAGAGTTCCCTTTGGAAACATCAGAATATAATTTCTAAAGAGCTCATGATTATGGGGAAAGGGATTCCCAGTGCTTGCGCAAGAATTCAAGGTGAAAATACATAGCTGGTAAGGAACAGCATTTATTTACTCCAAATCATGTGCAGAAAAGAGAAAAGAAGCAAATTAGTCCCTAAATAATTAACACAACTTTTCACCAAGTGTAATGAGTCCCACTCCCTTCACTGGGTCCCCAAGGCACTACTACCTTGTGGTTTGAACTTCCCCTGAAAGAAAAATCAAAATTGGTATCACTAAAGAAGACATCCTCCCAACACTCTAGTGAGTCTTACTTGCACTCCGGGGGTGTTTATAGGCCTGACTCATCACAGAAAAAAAAAATAAGCTTAAGCTTGTCAGAGAGGTAAATCTCTTCCCATTAAGTTTTTGCTGACTGAGTTACAATAATAGCAGAGGTCAAAAGTCAAGTTAATTTGTTCTCCCCATATCTTGGCTTTCTCTCTTCCATCAGTGGACCATTGGTCTCCTTCCTGGGAGACAATTTGGCATGAGAGTAAGAGCTTTATTATGTTAAAAGTCACTAAACCTAAGATGGAGTTTCTACCTTACCACTCATTCATTATGTGACTTTGACCTTGGGCCTGATCCTTTGCCCATCCTGAGACCCCTACTTTGTTATTAAGAGCAAAGGTTTAATTCTAGAGGGCAATTCATAATTATACTTTTAAAAAAAGTGAATAAAACATCCATACCCTTTAATCCAGAGACCCCATTGCTAGGTATATGTCTCATAGATCTTATGGTGTTAATTATTAGGCCAAATAAATTAGCATAAGTAATTGATCCATACTTTGTTGCATTTCAGCTTCAGAAGTTGTATTGAGGGTACAACCATCTGCAAACAAAAAATCAGGCACGAAATCTCCTTCCACATCAGTTTTGGCTTTCATGTGGAAGAATTTGCCATTAGTGTGGTAGATGATCTTGAAGCCATGTTCATTCTCATTGAGGGTATTTGACAAAATGGCTGAAAATATCATGCTAAAAAAATACCAACAATGAAACAGAAATTAAAGTGAAAATTAGGAGCTATTTTCCCAATTGTATCCCAATAAGTCTGACAATCTAAGTAAAATAGATGCATGTTTTAAAAATATAAATTACCCAAATTAACAGAAGAGGAAATAAATACTTAAATAATTCCAGTTAAAAAAAATAAATTGAACAAGAAATCAATGACCTCCCTAAGAAAAAATCCCCAGGGCCAGATGGATTTGTAAGTGAATTCTACCAAATATTGAAAGAACAATTAATCCCACCATATAAACTCTTTGGGGAAATAAACAGAGGAGTCCTACCAAATTATTTTCATCACACAAATATGGGGCTGAAACCTAACCCAGGAGAAGCTAAAACAGAGAAGGGAAACTATCGATTGATTTCCCTAGTGAGTATTAATGCAAGAAAAGTTGAATAAAATATTAGCAAATAGATGAGAGCAATATGTCACAAGGATCACACAACATGATGAAATGGGATTTATGCCAGGAATCTTAGACTTGTTTAATATTAAGAAAACTATTGGGAATATAAGACTGGTTCAATATTAAGAAAACTTTCAGAATAACTTGTTGAGGTCATCTTATGAGCTCAAAGTATATGAGCCCTTTGATTTCAGAGGGGAGATGGATGATGCAGGAGATTCATAGAGTGTGAAAAGAGCTCCAGTTTATTATGCTGCACAGCCTTCTTGATATACATTTTTGCAAGAGCAATCAGCACATGAAAGGTAGGCAATCTGCAATCACCATTCAGAGAAGCAGCTTGTGGATTTTGCATATGCATGGTATCTGCCAATGGGAGGAGAGTCAACCCAGCAATTTAGCAACCCACACACAGGCAAGAGGCCCTGTCAAGGCAGCCCTGCTCATAAGCAACTAGCTGTGACCCTCAGGTTCAACCCATTCCCATGCCCTGCATCAGTGCTCCTTGTCCAACAAGGGAATTTCTAATAAAACAAGATATTAATCAACTCCCTGTGAAAAAATTTCCAGGGTCAGGTGGAATTACATGTGAATTCTACCACTTACATTCAAAGAACAATTACTTCCAATACTACGTAAACTATTTGAAAAAAATAGGGAAAGAAGGTGTTTTATCAACAACGACTTTTCTGCAATGTGGCAGAAAAGTTATTGTGCACCACAGGTCAAGGTGGCCTCTGTACTCCCTCTCAGCAGGGTCCCATACTCTAGCATTAACTAAGTTTATCAATAACAAAACCAACAGAAATCATATGATTATCTCAAGAGATGTCCAAAAAGTTTTTGACAAAATACAGTACCTATTCCTATTAAAAGAATTAGAAAACCCAGGAATAAATGGAACTTTTTATAATGTAAATATTATCTACCTAAAACCATTAATAAGCATTATCTGGAATGGGGAAAAGCTAGAGACCTTCCCAATAAGATCAGGGGTGAATCAAGAATGTCAATTATCACTAATATTTTTCAATATTACACTAGAAACAGCTTTTACAATAAGAGAAGAAAAAAGAAATTAAAGAGATTATAAAGGGCAATAAGAAAACAAAACAATTGCTCTTTGCAGATATGTGATAGTATACTTAGAGAATCTTAGAGAACAACTAAAAAACTATTTGAAGTATTTAACAGCTTTAGCAAAATTGCAAGAAAGAAAATAAACCCACATAAATCATCACCATTTCTATATATTGCCAAAAAAGTCTATCAGAAGGAGATAGAAAGAGAAATTCCATTTAAAATAATTGTGGAAAATATAAACTACTTGGGAGTCTACCTGCCAAGATAAATCCAGGAACTATATGAACACAAGTACCAACCATTTTTCACATAAATAAAGTCAAATTTAAACATTTGGGAAAATATCAGTTGTTCATAGATAGCCAAGCCAATGTAATAAAATAACAATTCTACCTAAATTTATTTATTCAATGACATAACAAGCAAACTATCTATCAAAAATAATTTTGTAGAGCTAGAAAAATTAATAGCAAAATTCATCTGGAAGAATAAAAGATCAAGAATATAAAGGAAATCAATGTAAAACATGCAAAGGAAAATTACTTACTCATACCAGATCTAAACTTATATTATAAAGCAGCAATCATTAAAACTATTTGGTACTGTCTAAGAAAAAGAATGTTGGATCAGTGGAATAGATTATGTATCCGATACATAATAATAAATGAACATAGCAACCTACTGTTTGATAAATACAAAGAACATAGATTCTGGTACACAAATTTACCATTTGACAAAAACTTATGGGAAAATTGGAAAACAGTATGACAGAAACTAGGCATAGACCAACATAGATCAGCTGTATATGAAGATAAGTTCAAAATGGTTACATGATTTAGATATAAAAGGTTATGCCATGAGCCAATTAGATGAGCAAAGAATAGTACCTTTCAGATCTATGGAGAAGGGAAGAATTCATTATCAAACAATAGATAGCATTACAAAATGTAAAATAGATCATTTTGATTATATTAGATTAAAAAAATTGCACAAACAAAACCAATGCAACTAAGATTAGAAAAGCAAAAAGTTGCTTTTTTTAATAGCCAGTGTCCTTGATAATAGCCTCATTCCACAAATTTATAGAGAACAGAGACAAATTTGAAAGAATATGTCATTCTTCAATTGATAAATGATAAAAAAGATATGAATGGGCAGTTTTCAGATGAAAAAATCAAAACTAAATCATGAGAAAAAAATGTTCTAAATCACATCTAAATCACTAAATCATTGAATAAATGAAAATTAAAACAACTTTGAAGTACCACCTCACACTTATAAAGTTGGCTAATATTACAAAAGGAAAAAAATGATTTAAAAAATGAAGATGATGTGGAAAACTGATACACTAATGCATTGTTGGTGGAGTTGTGAATTGATCTGATTATTTTGGAGAACAATTTGTAATGAATATAATTTATATCAATATCATAGCAATCTAATTATATGTTTACTGTCTTAAGGAAGAGGGAGGGAAAAGAGGAAGGGTGGGAGAAATTTCGGAACTCAAAATTTTATTTTAAAAATGAATGTTAAAAAATGAATATGTAATTGGAAAAAATACTACCAAAAAATAATAAAGTGGGAAAACATACCTGAAACATGGTAAACTTCACAAAACCCTACACACAGGTGAATCAATGGTTTTTTTGGTGGAACTAGATTAAAAATAGCATAATAGTAAAAATACATTAAAAGGAGAGGGGGAAAAAGATGATAGAATATAATGTCATGTACTCAACAAAATCAAAGAGAAAATAATGTTTGTAACCAATCAGGAAGAAGAAAGCCTACAGGAGAATAGGTGAGGAAGCAAAGGGATAGATTGAAAGGAGGGAAGAAGAAAGAAAGAAATCTTGTTTGAATGGTAGCAGGAGGTAATATTAATGAATGCTCCTTTGAGGGAATAGAAATAGTCAATAAAGGAAGATGAGGGATCTCAAAATAGGTATTTTCTTCAGGAATCTGGTCCTTAAAGTGACCACTCATCCTGTCTCAGGATAAGTGGATTCAGAGATTCTAGAAACAATATTGAAGTCAGCACAATGGCTTTGTAGACCTCCATTTTGGTAGTCAATCTGATACCTATTCTATCTCACACGGTCCTTTGGAACCTCTCAAACACTGTTAGCTCTGGAAATGCATGTGTCAGCCTCATTATCAATGTGAACATCCCTGAAAAGCATATTGCCAAGGTAAGTGAACTTAACCACAGCATTCAAAATTTTGCCATTTGCTGTAACTGATGGTCTCACATATAAATGATATTAGTACTGGCTAATGGAGTACCTTTGTTTTTTTGGTGTTAATTAAGCTTTGTTAGTAACATTTATAAATGTTGATGACTTGTGTGGGTTCATTTTATATCCTGCAATGTCTGGACCTTCTCACCTGAGGACATTGATACCAGTGCAAGCTCTGACCTTGGGTAAGGAGTGATGAAGGGGAACTCACAAGGATAGTCAAGCAGGAGTGGGTTCATTCAAAGAAATCCTCAGTCTTACATGCCACATGCTTGCATAATACACTTACATAATTATGGGACACTGCACATGCACTAACTATAGGATATTGCACATTCACAACAATATAAACAACTTGCTTTTGTGTGCAGATATTTCCTTGTCACATCAGCGTAACTCTGATTCAAGTACAACAAAGGTTGTCATGCCCCCTGATTTCTTAGGAAGGCCAAAATGCCCTTAGGGGGAATGGGGAGCCAAACCACTGTCAGCAGTGTCCCTTACTGGACTATTGGGTCTTATACTTTGCTCAGGGTTCCCCACTATTTGTGGCCCCCTACATCTCCCCCTTTCTTTTGTTTTAATTGAAGCAAGTATACCTCAGTGGTTAAAACCATAAAATGGCAGATAATAAGCAATTTGCTCATATGCTGCCAAAGGGTAATTAATCTGCACTAAAGTGTCAGCATAAGGACCTATACCTGTTGCTCCAAGTCACTATTGATCAGAGAAATGCAAATTAAGACAACTCTGAGATACCACTACACACCTGTCAGATTGGCTAAAATGACAGGAAATGATAATGATAACTGTTGGAGGGGATGTGGGAAAACTGGGACAGTGATACATTGTTGGTGGAACTGTGAACAGATCCAACCATTCTGGAGAGCAATTTGGAGCTATACTCAAAAAGTTATCAAACTGTGCATACCCTTTGACCCAGCAGTGTTTCTACTGGGCCTATATCCCAAAGAGATTTTAAAGGAGGGAAAGGGACCCACATGTGCAAAAATGTTTGTGGCAGCCCTTTTTGTAGTGGCAAGAAACTGGAAATTGAAAAGATGCCCATCAATTGGAGAATGGCTGAATAAATTATGGTATATGAATGTTATGGAATATTATTGTTCTGTAAGAAATGACCAACAAGAGGATTTCAGAGAGGACTGGAGAGACTTGCATGAACTGATGCTGAGTGAAATCAGCAGAACCAGGAGAACATTATACACAGCAACAAGACTATATGATGATCAATTTTGATGGACATGGTTCTCTTCAACAATGATGTGATTCAAACTAGTTGTTCAGCGATGAAGATAGTCATATACATGCAGAGAGAGGCCTGTGGGAACTGAGTGTGAACCACAACACAGAATTTTAACGCTTTCTGTAAATATTTCCATGCATTTTGTTTTCCTTCTTAGGTTGTTTTTTCTTCTTCTCTTTCTAGATCTGATGTTTCTTGTGCAGTAAGATAACTGTATAGATATGTATACATGTATCGTATTTGTCATATAATTTATCCTATTTAGCATGTATTAGATTACCTGTCATCTAGGGGTGGGGGTGGGGAGAAGGAGGGGAAAAGCTTGGGAAAAAAAAGTTTTTGCAAAGGTCAATGTTAAAAAATCACTCATATTTTTTGTAAATAAAAAGCTTTATATATAATTAAAAAAAGAAAAAAAATAGAAAGGAAAAAAAAGTACCTATACCTGCTAGTTGGTGGAAGGGGACTGGTATATTAATTCCAGGATACCTATTTCATTGGGATTATGTTTGACAGAGTTCACTATATTCAGAAAGCCACAGGGTTTGTCCAGATTTTAAACATGTTTTTGCTATGGATTTCCAATCATTAGGGGTTAGAATTTCATATGACAATTTCTCTAACAGCATTTTAATGTAAGATGATGCAGGCCCATAGAGAGTGCAAGCCTTTTTCAGATCTTTGATAACTTCTAGACCAAGGAGATCTGACCTGGAGTCCCAGTGGGGTCTGGTTCTTCAATTACAAGGTTTGCTTCCATTTTCAACCCAAATATATCCTGTCCTTCCTGCTTTGCCTTAACCAGTGCCTTTTGTAATCAGGACATAAAAGGAGGACAAGATGGCAGCACTGGCAGTGCCAATGTTACCACCACCCTTCCTATTTTTCTGTCTTCTGCCCACAAAAACTGGGTTGAGCGAGGAGGATGAAAAAGTAGTGTGTCGGGAAGTGGGGGATATACCAGGGGCACAGGGGCAGGGAGAGGTGGAGGTGGGCTGAGAAACGAAGAAGTGCCATGTCCTTCAAATCTCCCAGCACCATTTTTGTTTTTGTTCAACATGCCACACCCTTTAGAATTGTCAGCACCTTCTTTGTGTTTATTTTCCTCATTTTCCTTTGTTTGGCATCCTACACGAAAAGCCCTCTTTTTCTGATCATATGTGGGGTCATTCAAAGCCAGTTTTATTACATGTACATAAGGAATGTGTGCTCAGGGATTGAGCCAGGACCCATAGTATGGTAGTATTCAGTTAATTGTTCTCCCACTATCTTCCATTTTTCTGGCTCCAACATTCCCTCCTTAGAATGCCATAGAGATGTGCACTCTACAATATCTAAGAACTCAGTGATCTGCTTCTGAGTTACTAATAAATCTTGCTCTTTTATTAATCTAACCAAGCATTTTTATATTTCCCTCGAGAGGGAGGCTCTTTTGTTAGCACTTGCCTCATTTTGGCTGGAAAATGAAAATGACTAGATTATCCCTTGTTGATTCTTCCCACTTCCCATTTATATTTGCTCTGTTTCTGGTTACCAGGGATTCCCCACCCAAACTTGCATTGTTCAGTCATCCAAGCTGCTGTGTGCCCTTCTTTCAAGAGCCCTACGTTGGGCGCCAATTGTCCAGACCTGCTCACGGGAGGACTTCAGTACCAGCCTGAGCCCTGATCTTGGGTGAGGAATAAAGAGGCAGAACTCAGGAGGATAATCAGGCAGGAGTCCATTTATTCAAAGAAATCCTCAGTCTTATATACCACATGCTTATGTAGTACACTTACATAATTATAGGACACTGCACATGTGCTAACTAGGATACTGAGCATGTGCGGCCACATAAATAACTTGTTTTTGTGTGCAAATGTTTCCTTGTCACATCAGCATAATTCTGCTTCAAGTACAACACAGGTTGTCATGCCCCTTGACTTCTCAGGAAGGCTGAGATGCTCTTACAGGGGATGGGGAGCCAAATCACTGTCAGCAGAGTTCTTTACTGAACTAAAGGGTCTTATACTTTGCCTAGGGTTACCCACTATCTTTTTACACTGTAACTTTGCTAAAGCTGTTAACTGTTTGAAGTAAATTTTTTGGTTTATTTTTTAGAATTCTCTCAGTATATTATCATATCATCTGTAAAGAGTGACAGTTTTATTTCTTCATTGCCTGCTCTAGTACATTTCTAGTACAATGTTGCATAATAATGGCAATAATGGGTGTCCTTGTTTCACCCTTAATCTTATTGGGAATGTGTCTCCACATTATATGTAATATAGTTCTAGGAAGATTCTGTTTATTATTTTAAGGAAAACTCTATTCCCATGCTTTCTTGTGTATTTAATAGAAATGAGTGCTGTATTTTGTCAAAAGCTTTTTCTGCATCAATTGAGATTATCGAATGATTTTATTAGTTTTTTATTTAAATGGTCAATTATGGCAATAGTTTTCCTTATATTGAATTAGCCATGCACCCATGGTATAAATCCCACTTGCTCATAGTGTAAAAAGGTAAACAGAAAAGAAAATTCCTAAGAGATTCAGTAAAGTTAAACTGTTTATATTCCTATGTGGGAAAATGATACTTGTAGCTCCTAAGAATTTTCTCATTATTAGGATAGTTAAATGGCATATATGTAGAAAACAGAAATATGAGTTGATTGTAATGGGATAATATTTTTTTGAAAAAATTAAGGGATGAAACAGAGGAATTCTCTGGGAAAGGGGAAAATGAGGGGTAGAATGGAATAAATTATCTTATTTCTGTAAGATATGAAAGAACTATGACAGGAGACAGAAAGAGGGAATAGTTAGGAGGGAGTACTTAAATTTTACTCTCATAAGAAATGGCTCAAAGAGAGAACAATATAGACACTCAGTTGAGCATAGAAACCTGTTTTACTTGGTAATATAATAAGAGGGGAAGGATAAAAAGGGGATAAGAGAAAGGGGCTAATAGAGAGGAAGCCAGATTGTGAGAGGTGATAATCAGAACCAAAACACTTTAGAGGGTAAAAAGAGAGATAGAACTGGATAAATGGGCAAGGGATAAAATGAAGGGAAATATATAGTATTCATAATTGCAAAAAAATTTACATATTTTCTCTAATAAAGACTTCATTTCATATATATATATGAAATTGAGTCAAATTAGTTAACATAAAAGCCATTCCTCAATTAATAAATGATAAAAGGATATGAATGGGCAGTTTTCAGATGAAGTAATCAAAACATTGTATAGTCACATGAAAAAGGGTTCTAAATCACAATTGATTAGAGAAATGCAAATTAAAAACTCTGAAGTACCATTTCACACTGATCAGATTTACTTATATGACTGAAAAGGAAAATGACAAATATTGGAAGGGATATGTGAAAATTGAGACACTAATACATGATAAATGGAGTTTGAAGTGATTCAGCCCTTCTGGAGAGCATTTTGGAACTATGCCTATGTCTACCCTTTGACCCAGCAAGATCACTACAAGATCTGTGTCCCAAAGAGATTTTTAAAAAAAAGAGGAAAAGGGCCTATATATAAAAAAAACATTTATAACAGCTATTTTTGTGGTGGTAAAGAATTGGATATCAAAGGGATGCCTATCAAGTGGGGAATGGCTGAATAAGTGTGATATAGATTTCTGTGATGGAATATTAATGTGCTGTAAGAAATGACAAATCTCATAAAAACCTGAAAAGACTTACATAAACTAATGCAAAATGAAATGAGAAGTACTAGGAGAGCATTATGGCACAATGATCAGTTTTGAACAGCTGAGCTATTCTTAGCAATACAATGATTCAAGACAATTTTGAAACATTCTTGATGAAAAATATTATCCATTTCCAGATAAAGAACTGATGGAGTCTAAATGCAGATCAAAACGCACTATTTTTGAACTTCTTTACTTTTTTATGTTTTTATTTTTTGTCTGTTTTCTTTCACATGGTTAATATGGAATTATGTATTGCATGATGGCACACATATATCAAATTGCTTGCCTTCTTTTTTTAATGTGCAATTCTTTTTTATTATTAAAGATTTTTATTTATAAAACATATGCATGGGTAATTTTTCAACATTGACCCTTGCAAAGCCTTATGTTCCAAATTATCCCCTTCTTCTCCTTACCTCCTCCCCTAGATGATAAGTAGTCCAATACATGTTAAATATGTTAAAATATATGTTAAATCCAATATATGTATACATATTTATATAGTTATCTTGCTGCAGAAGAAAAATTAGGTCAAGAAGAAAGAAAAAAATGGAAAAAGAAAACAAAATGCAAGCAAACAACAACAGAAAGAGTAAGAATGTTATGTTGTGGTCCACACAGTTCCCATGGTCCTCTTTCAGGGTGTAGATGGCTCTTTTCATCACTGAACCATTGGGATTAATTTGAAACATCTCATTGTTGAAGAGAGCCATGTCCATCAGAATTGATCATTGTATAGTCTTGTTGTTGTGTATAATGATCTCCTGGTTCTGCTCATTTCACTAAATTGCTTACCTTCTTAAGGAGGTGGGTGGTGTGCCAAGAAAGAGAATTTGAAACTCAAAAAAATTTCATATGAATGTTAAAATTTTATTTTTACATGTACCTGGGGGAAATAAAATATTAAATAAATATACTTTTAAAAGAAAATTGAGGTCCAGAGATATAGAAGAATAATATATATGAAATAATATAGATAGTAAATAGCATAGTGAGAGCCCAAGACTCTGACCAAGTCCAGCACTCTTTTCAATCAGGTATGGGGTGGAGGAATTCCTAAGTTCCTTGGACAGTCTTTGTTGTGAACTTCCCAGAACAGCAGAGGTTGATGGCTATGGGTCCAAACCTTTTTTTAAAAAATTTAAATTAAATTTATTTTATTTTAGTTACATTTAAAATTTCAAACTCTTTCCCTCCCTTCCTACCTAGCACACTTGACACACATGTGTATGTGTATGTGTATGTATGCATATAGATTATATATAAATG
This sequence comes from Myrmecobius fasciatus, assembly GCA_023553655.1. Taxonomy (NCBI): domain Eukaryota; kingdom Metazoa; phylum Chordata; class Mammalia; order Dasyuromorphia; family Myrmecobiidae; genus Myrmecobius; species Myrmecobius fasciatus. The sequence continues at coordinate 43,456 of JAJPUD010011124.1, read as the reverse complement.
TATATAAATAAAATCACACTATGCATACTTCTGTTTATCATTTCTTTCTCTGGAGGAAGATAGCATCTTCCTTCAGGTTCTTTGTAGTCTATTTGCATATTTATAATATTTAAAATAGTGATCATTCACAGTTGTTCTTTGAACAATATTTGCTATTTTTCTTGTTCAATAAAATAATTTTTGGTAAATTAATTAGGATCACATTGAATAAGTAGATTAGTTTGGGTAGCATTGTCATTATTTTCATTATATTTTCTCTGTCTACCTATGAAAAATTAATATTTCTCCAATTATTTAAATCTGACTTTATTTGTATAAAAATGCTTTATAATTTTATCATGTAGTTCCTGGATTTGTCTTGGCAGGTATACTCTTAAGTAGTTTATACTATTTACAATTATTTTATATGGGTTGTTTCTTAATATCTTTTCCCTCAGGGTTTTATTGGTGATATGTAAAAATATTAATGATTTATGTGGATTTATTTTATATCCTGCTACTTTGCTAAAATTCTGCTTCAACTAACATTTAAAATTTAATCTCTAGGATTTTCTATGTATCATCTACAAAAAGAGATTATTTATTACCCCATTGCACATTCTAATTTCTCAGTTTATTTTTCTTTTCATAGAGCTCTTTCTAGAATTTTCAATAATACAATATTGAATAATGTTGTTTCACTCTTGATCTCACAGGGAAAGCTTCTAGCTTATCCCCATTACAAATAATGTTTTCTGATAGTCTTAAGTATATGCTTTTTATCATTTTAAAGAAAAATTAATTCATACTTATGCTTTGACTCCTGTGATTCCCTGTGCTTCTAGGAGAAGGAGCACTTGAAACCACTGGGACCTCCAGGAAATGATATTTCCAAGATACAGATTCGAGTAGAGACCAATATAATTTAAATGGAGAGTTTATTGGAGCCAGCAGCTGCAAGAGAAGAAAAAAATCCTAAATCAAGCAGCTTCATACAGTAGGAGGTGGGGGTTTATAAAGGCTAAAACCACTAAGGGGAATAACAAAAACAGGTAGAGTGAAGGCTATATTTCTTAATATTAAGTGTGAAAAAGGGATGGCATAGGGACCACAAGTTTTGGCTAATCTAGGGGAGACATGCTGAAATGTTAGGGTGTCCTCAAGGCTAATGAGCAAATGTGTTACAAGATACCTGTTATTTCAGGAGACAGCCTTTCCAGAACACTTTCCTAACCTTAAGACAAAGGGGCCCAGCTTGCTGGTGTTAGGAATGTTTCAGGGAGTTTCATGTTACAGGAAATACCAATCTTGCAACCATGTGAAGTTTCAAGAGTCTCCAGCAATTTCAAGTGCTCCTTCTCCCAGAAGAATTCAGAGTACTTCATTTTCAAGCTTTTTTTAAATAAGAATGTGTTGTATTTTCTTAAAAAAAAAAACCTTTTCTGCATCAATTGATATAATTATATTATTTTTGTTATTTTATTGTTGATATATATATATATATACATTCATATGTATGTATTAATAGTTTTCCTTTTGTTAAACCCTCCCTGCATTTCCCATATAATTTGCACCTGGTCACAATATATAATCTTTGCAACATGTTTTTGTAGTCTCCTAACTAGTATTTTATTTAGGAGTTTTGCAAGCATATTCATTAATGAAATTGGTCTATACTTTTCTTTCTCTGGTATCAGTGCCACATTTGTTTCATAAAAGGAAGTTGACAAGACTCTTTTTTTGCCCATTATTCAAAATGATTTAATATTGGAATTAGTTGATCTTGCCGTGTTTGGTAAAATTGTCTTGTAAATCTGATTGTTCTTGATGCTTGTTTCTTAGGAAGCTCATTTGTAGCCCATTTTATTTCTTTTTCTTCTGACCACTGTCTCCCTCAATCTGCCTTCCTTTCCATCAGCCTCCCTTTTTCTTGTCCATTTCTCCTCCTGCTTTTCTATAGAGTAAGATAGATTTTTATACCCAACTGAGTTGTAGGCTATTTCCTCTTTGAACCAAATCTGATGAGACTAAAGTTCAAGTGATACTTACCATGCCCTCATCTTTCCCTTCATTTTCTTTTGTGCCTCTTCACCTTAGATAATTTATCCCATTCTACCTCTTCCTTCCCTCTTCTATCAATTTCAGTGACTGTGGATCTGTGATATTTGAATTGTTTCTTTCTTCTGGCATTCCGTATTTTCCCCTTGACTTGGGAGTTCTTGAATTTGACTACACTATTCCTGGCATTTCTTTTCACAATGTGATTGATGGATTCCTTTCATTTCAACTTTACTCTCTGGTTCTAGAATGTCAGAACACTTTTCCTTGATAATTTCTTGAAAGATGATGTCCAGATATTATTGTTCTGTAAGAAACGACCAGCAGGATGATTTGAGAGAGGCCTGAAGAGACTAGCATGAACTGATACTAAGTGAAATGAGCAGAACCAGATCGATATACATGGCAACAATAAGACTATATGATGATCAATTCTGATGGGCATGGTTCTCTTCAACAATGAGTTGTTTCAAACTAGTTCCAGTTGTTTCATAATTTCTTCCATTTTTTTTTCATTTTTTTTATTTTGACTTTTGGTTTGGTTACTTCTTGATATTTCATGGAATCCTTTCACTTGCTCAGTTTATTTAAGGAACTATTTTTCTTTTGCCAATTCTATTTTTAAAGGAATTCTTTAATGAATTTTTGTACATTTTTTCATTTTCTTTTTCTGCTTCCTTTAACGAATTGTTGGTTAATTTTTTTTCATTATTTCCTTACATCATTCTCATTTATTTTCCCAATTTCCCTTTCCTTCTCTTATTTAATTTTTCATTTCTTTTTGAGCTTTACTGGGAATTCTTTTGGGGACTTAAATCAATTCACATTTCTCTTGAGGCTTTGCATATAGGTAATTTGAAAGTGTTGTCCTCTTCTGAATTTGTGTTTAAATCACCCTTGTCACTATTGCACTTTCTATGATCAGATATTTTTCTCATTTTTCAAGACCTCAAATGCTGACCTGTGCTGGAGCTAGTGCCTCCTACTGACTTTCCTGGACACTACCTGTACTGGGCTGTCCAACCTTTTATTTAAGTGAGAGACTTCTGCTGACATTCTTCTAAGTTGTTTTGGGATGGAAAGTTGTTTCCTCTATCCCTTTGCAGATTCTGTCACTCCAGAATTCTTTTTGAGGAATTATTTAAAACTTCTTGGAGAGGAATTTAAGAGAGCTCAGCCTTTTGCCCATCATCTTGGTTCTGCCTCTTCAATTTTGTTTTCTAAAATAGGTTTATTGAGATATTCTATTTCCTTTTCTGTTAATCTAGGCAGTTTATATTTTATTAAGTATTCTTCTATTTCACTTAAATTATTAAATTTATTGGCATATAACTAGGTTAAATAACTCCTAGTAATTGACTTGATTTCATCTTCATTAGTGGTATATTCACACTTTTAACTTTTATATTTGTGATTTGTTTTTCTTCTTTCTTTTAAAATCATATTAACCAATGGTTTATCTATTTTGTTGACTTTTTTGTAAAGCCAGGTTGTTTTATTTAATTCAGTGGTTTTCCTACATTACATTTTTATTAATCTCACCTTTAAGTTTTAGGATTTCTCATTTGGTATTTAATTGGAAATTTTTAGTTTGTTCTTTTTCTAGCTTTTTAAATTGCATGCCCAATTCATTTTGCTCTTTCTCTATTTTATTGATATAAACATGTATAGATACATATTTTCCACTGACTACTGCTTTTGATGTATCTCACAGGGTTTGGTATGTTACTTTATTATTTTCATTCTCTTTAATAAAATGAGATTTAATAAAATTTATTGTTTCTGTTACTTTTTGTCGAGGGCAACAGATAGTAAAAGGATCACTGGAAAAGGTATGAAACCCTTTTGTCCTTGGAGAACTTTGCTAAATCAAGTCTATCTCAATTTCTCCATCACCCCTGCAGGTGGCAAGCCTTCTGAGAAGTCAGAAGTGTGTCTAACCTTGCTGATTACTTGTACCAAGAATATTTGGAGGAAGGCATGATTACTGACTTCTAAGAAATATGTCTGGAGGACATCTGCCAGACATTCTATTATCTGTTATCTGCTATCTGAATACCTTTGTGTATGATGTATTGATTACAGAAGTAGTAGTAATCTAACTGAGAACTTAGGTATTTGTAACCAATTACATAAACCTTAGATACATGTATATTAGCACTGGTATAAACCTGAATAAATCAGACTACTTTTTCATACTCTACTGAGTCCCACCTCTTCACTTCTTGTCTATGAATCATGACATGGGACTAGCACCTGTAGCTTTCCCATGAGCAGATCTGGACAGTTTTTAACCCACTCATAAATATAAGTTAAAAATCAATTTTAATCTGTTTTCATAATTTCTTATTAAATATAATTTTATTGCATTATGATCTGAAAATCATAATGCACTTAATTTTTCTGCATTTAACTATAAAGATTTTATAACTTAATATATGGTCAGTTTTTGTAAGGGTACTATGTACCATTGAGAAAAAGGTAATTTCCTTTCCATTCCCATTGAGATTCTATTCCCATTCCAGAAATATCATATCTAGCTTACCTAAAATTCTATTCATCTCCTGGAATTCATTCTTATTTGTTTTTTATTAGATTTATCTAGTTCTGACAGAGGAAGGTTAAAATTCTCCATTATTATAGTTTTGCATCTCTTTCTAAATGTAATTCATTTAGTTTTTTTTAATTGGATACTATAGCATGTGGTGCATATAGATTTAGTATTGAAATTACTTTGTAAACATGATATTTGATATGATAATTATTGATATGATTATCAAAATGAATATATTAATAATTTAGATTTCTCAGAGCTGCCTTATCTAGTTTTGGCATCAAAATCTTACTATGAAATGATCAATCAATTCTTCACAACATTCTCCTGTGTATATTAATTGAAGTGAATCAAAAATAGTAGCACCTGTTTTCATCACAGAACTCTAGTCTTGTCCCCCACCAAATAACAACCCTTGGGATTTGAAACAATTACTTAAGAACTGTTCCCACAGAACTGGAGAATACTCATATTGTTCTAAACACATAGGATTGCCATGGGAAACCACTCAAGTCTTGAAAAAATGATTGTATTATAATCTACCTTCCCTCTCCCTTACCACTTGTCATTTGTGTGGTAGAGATTTCTTGCTACTGGAGAATTCCTGCCCAGAAGAAATTCCAGTTTGCAAACTTTTCCTTATTCTGACAATGATTAATTAAACTGCTTCTTGATCTCTAAAACCTGTCTCTAAAGCCTGTTTTATGCACCTCCAGCTATTCACAGTTTAGAGACCAATATAGTAAAATTTCTGTAACAATTTCATTATCCATGGTAGATAATGTATCATAATGTAGTTTCATTACTCATATCTTTTAATTAAAGCTATTTTAGCTTTAACTTTTTCCAAGAACATAATTGCTACCCCTGTTTGCTTGTTCATTTGTTTTGCATCACCAAAGGAGTAAAAAGTGCTACTCCAGCCCTTTATTTTAACTCTATGTCTATCTCTCATTTTTAAGAGTGTTTCTTGTAACAACACAATGTCAGGTTCTGATTTTTAATCCATTATGCTATCCTTCATTTCATGGATGAATTCATGCCATTTGTATTCAAATTTATAATTACTCTTTGTGCATTTCCCTTTGTCCTATTTTTCCTCACTCTATCTTTCTCTCCCTCTCTTTTTATCCCATCCCTTGTCAGTCATCTAATCTACTTTTAACAATTGCTTCCCAATTTATCATATTTAGCATGTATTAGATTACCTGTCATCTAGGGGTGGGGGTGGGGGGAAGGAAGGGAAAAGCTTGGAACAAAAAAAAGTTTTTGCAGGGGTCAATGTAGAAAAATCACTCATATGTTTTGTAAATAAAAAGCTTTTAATAAAAAAAAATTAAAGTTCTCTGAAAGTAAAAAAAAAAAAGAAACTAGTTTGCATTGCCTTTTTAATCTCTGGATTGAGAGAGAAAGAAACTACTCTTAGCTGTGATTGTTCATTTCTTCAATTATTTGGCATACCTAACCAGGAGCCAGAAGGCTTTCCCGGTTACCAAAGTATTGAAACAAAAATATTTCTCAGTGTATGGATTCCCTGACAGAATTTATTCTGACCAAGAGATAGATTTTGAGAGCTAGCTTCTCAAAGAAATGTTACTGTTGGCAGGTAGTAAGACATTTTTTTACTAAAGCTTTTTATTTGCAAAACAAAAAAAATGCTTCCCAATCTAAATCCCTTCTAAAAATCTCTCCTTTATCTTCTCCCCTTGCCCTCATATTCTGTATTCCATCCATCCTCCTAAATGTCCATATCCTCTCTACTTACTCTCCTATTTCTTGATCTACCTACCCTTCTAAAAGTCCCTTCCTTGTCCTATCCATACACATCATATTTCTTTGTAAGGTGAGAAGACTTTTATATCCTTCTGTATGTATATTTTGTTCCATCTTTAAATCAGTTTTGATGAAAATAAGATGTATTACTAAAACTTTCTTTCCACCTTCTGCTCCTTCCATCATAACAGTTTTTTCCACTCATGTCTTGTTCATATGTTCCATTTTACCTCTCCTCATCCAATTTTACTTTTTAGCTCCATTTCACCATACTCAACTCAACTCCAAGACATCTATCATGTATGCACTTTCAAACTACGCAATTAATTATGACATCTTAAGAGTTATAAAGGAACAACTAGATGGTACAGTGGATAGAGCACAAGCCCTGAAGTCAAGAGGATCTGAGTTCAAATCTGGCCTCAGACACTTAACACTTCTTAGCTGTGTGACTCTAGGCAAGTCACTTAACATCAATTACCTCAGCCAAAAAAAAAAAAAAAACATTTTCCCATATAAAAAGTAAACAACTTAACCTTGTTGAATCTCGTATAACTGGTCTTTCATATTTACCTTCTTATGTATCTCCTGATTCTTATAGGTCAGATTTTCTGTTCAGTTCTGGCCTTTTCATCACAAATATGTGAAAATTAAAAGTCCTTTAATTCATTAAGTATTTATTTTTTTCATTCACTTTTACACACTGAGCTTTGCAAGCCCAACTTCTTTGTTCTTCAGAATACAATATCCCATGTCCTTTTGATTTTTTAATGAAGAAGTTCTCAAATATTGTGTTACCCTGACTGTAGCTCCACAACATGTAACTATTTTCTAGTTGGCTTTTTTTGGTAGTGTTTTCTCCTTGGCCTAGGAGAAACTTAGTCATAATATTCCTAAGAGTTTTCATCTTGGGATTTCATCTTGGTAATCAGTGGATTTTTTCAATTTCTATTTTACCTCTAGTTTTAAAACTTCAGAACAATTATCCTTGGTAATTTCTTGAAATATAGCATCCAGATTTTTTATCATAATTTTTAAGTAGTCCAACAATTCTTACATTGTTTCTCTTCAATCTCTTCTCTAAATCAGTTGTTTTTTATAAAGAGATGTTTCACATTCTCTTCTATTTTTAACTCCTTTGATTTTATTATTTCTTAGTGTCTTGTGATGTCATTAGTTTCATTTCCCAATTTAAATTTCTAGAAAATTATTTTCATCTGTACGTTTTTGGATCTCTTTTCTTAATTAGTTACCTTTCTTTTCATAATATTCTTGATATTCTCATATTTCCCCTAATTTATTCTCATCCTCTCTTCTTTAATTTTTAAAGCCCCCTTTAAGCTCTTCCAAGAACTCTTTTGGCTTGTGATCATTTTACCTTTTTTTTTTTAGTAGAAATGAACTATTTTAATTTTACAATCTTCTTTACATCTTCTGAGTTGGAACCTAGATTTTCTCTATCACCATAACTATGGTCAGGTTTTTTCTCTTTTGCCTACTCATTTTTAGAAACTTATTTTTTGCTGTTAACTTTCTGTTATAATCAGGTAATAATCCCAAAGTGTGGAGGATAATTTCTCAGGTTTCAGATTATTCATACTGTTGTTTTCTGAGCTCTATCTGGGGGCCTGACCTCAGATGTTCATTTCTGCCCGAGTAATGACCAGGGTCCCCAGAAATGCTCTCACCAACTAGGGTTCATTAAAATTCTCTTACACTCCAGAATTCCTCATGTGGCTGCAAGCTTCAGCTCACATTTCTGCCTTAGAAACAAACCAAGGACTTTGCTCTCCTGAAAATGCCCATAACCCACAGTCCCTCTGTGATCTCATTCACCAATGTGCTCTTCCTTGCCCACAATCACAGTCCAATACCTAGTCTGACTAACACACCTGAGCTCTGCACCTAGTATCAACAGAGGGCCCTGCATTTTTCCCCAGATCACATTGTCTGTTGGTTAAAATTTTCTGAAATTGAGGCTACTACTGACACAACTGCCCACAGGGATTGTTACATGTTGATTTAGTGCTATCTTCCTAGAAACATCCATTCAATCAGGCCAGATAATCACTTTGAAAGGTCAGATCTTTCCCAGCATCCTTCCAAGTTTTCTTAAATTGGACAATGACTTTATGCCAATTTAAAAAAATAGCTTTTTATTTTCAAAATATATGCAAAAGTAGTTTTCAGCATTCACTCTTGCAAAACCTTGTGTTCCAATGCCAATTTTTAACAATTATTTCTGCCATTCAAATTTTACTCTAAGTCATTATTCTGTCATTTTCCCAAAATCCTGCAGTTCAAGACTTTTGATCCAATTCCATTTCACAGAGTTACAAGTCCACCAGGCTGACAGAGGGTACATAAGCCAGGCTAGATTTTAGTCAGATTTTATCTCAGAAGCTCTAATATGACTCCTTCAGAACTGACTGACTCTAAGCACAAGGGGTGCGCCTCTGATCTTTATGGCTTTTCAGAACATCATTGACCTTCAAAGCTAGTCCATTCTCCATTTCCACTCACTCACACTACATACACATAACTCTTGCTCCTTTACATTGCTACTTTACATTGTAGAGTATTATGAAATTCGAATAAAATCATGGATGGAAGATATTTTTCACACCTTTAAGATATGTATTTGCATTAGCTTCAATCAGCAAACCTCCAGTCTGGTATTGACTTTATTCCTCAAGCCTCCTACTACATTCCTGCTGAGTTCAAGCACTATTTATTCAGCAATACAGATATATGCTAGTAAATATTTAAGATGGGAGGGTATAGTTAGAAGAGATATGTGGATACACATACTTTTATGTTTACTCTGTGTTAATAGTTTAAGTCTAGAATATCAATAAAATAATAAATCAAATTCTGATTTGTAGCAATCACTGATTTCTGAGGTATAAACTCCAAAAATTTAACCATTGCTCTTGGAAGACCTTAGAGTTCATCTTAGTATAGACTTATCCTCACACAGCCTGGTTCCCTCTTACCAAAAGTACACTTAAGAAAGACTGTCCTGATTTCCCAGCCTTCTCCATACTCTATGATCTTAGAGAAGAGGTAATCAGGATAGCATTAGAAGGGAAGGGAAAGAAAGATCATTAGAACCTAAGTCAACCCAGGTAAAAATAATTGCCAATCCCAATTAGATACCCACACCCCTTGCCTAACCTGCTTCTCTCTTTTTCACCCAATAAATCATGATCTGTTTACTTTTGTTTGACAGCTCTTTTTTTTCCTGAGGTAATTGGGGTTAAGTGATTTGCCCAGGGTAACACAGCTAGGAAGTATTATGTATCTGAGACCAGATTTGAACTCAGGTCTTCCTGACTTCAGGGATGGTGCTCTATCCACTGCACCACCTAGGTGCCCTGGCAGCTCTTCTTCCTTCCTCAAAACAGATGCCCACAGGCAGATACAGATTGTACCCAATCTGGGGGTGCTGTCCATGGCCACACTCTCAGATAGAAAATTAGATGACCTGGATTCAAATCTCAGCTTTGCAACTAACTAGTTGGATGAACTTTACTTTTTAACTTCTTCATCTACAAAAACAAGAAGCTCATATTTGCCAATAACTGTTAAGCTCATCATCAAAAATACATCTACATGTTTTGCCTGAAAGCACATATATAATCTATAGCAAATTGTTTGCCTTCTTAATGAGAGGGGAGATGTGGAAGGTAAAGAGAAAATTTGGAACTCAAAATTTTTAAAAGAATATTAAAATTTGAGGAGAATAAAATATTAGATAAAATACATTCACAATTTTAAAAAGAACAAAAATAAAATGAATATTCACAGGTTACAGATTCCCAACTCTGAATTCTGAGATTTAATCATTGCCCTCTCTAGCTCCCTAACTGGATTAATATATAAATGGTAAACACCTATAAGTGTGGTTTAGAGACTTATTTATCTCATGTTTGGATCAGTTCTTAATTTGGGTGAATATTATGTTTAAATAAATATTTGGTTAACAATAGATACAGGCTCCCGTGCTCCACAATAAGACTATACCATGATCAATTGTGATGGACATGGCTCTCTTTAACAGTGAGATGATTGAAACCAGTTCCTATTGTTCAATGATGAAGAAAGCCATATACACCCAAGGGAGAGGCCTGTGAGATCTGAGTGTGGACCACAATATAGCATTTTCATGCTTTCTGTTGATGTTTGCTTGCATTTTGTTTTCCTTATCAGGTTTTTTTTCTTGTACAGCAAGATAACTGTAGAAATATGTATACATATATTGGATTTGTCATATATTTTAACATAATTAATATGTATTAGATTACCTGCCATCTAGAGGAGGGAGTGAGGGGAAAGAGAGAAAAAATTGGAACAGAAGATTTTGCAAGGGTCACTGTTGAAAAATTACCCATGCATATCTTTTGCAAATAAAAAGCTTTAATAAAAAAAAAGGAAAAAAAGATGTCTATATGTGTATGGTTATAAATTATTTATTTAAAAGACAAATAAATGATGTACAAGAGGGAAAAACTTTTGTTTTTCTTTGTTCTCTGTGAGTCTGAAATGTCTTTGTTTGTTACTAAAGTCATAATTAGAAAAAAATTTGTTGCTGAGAGATGATGGGTGAAAGGTTATCTTTTAGGTGAGGGAAGCAAGAGGGAAGATATCATGGAACGTAGAAGCAAACTTCTGGTTGTTTTGGCTTCTCCAGAGAGGAGGAGAATTTGGGCCCATGTTCACAGTGCACCTGGGACCCAGGACTGTCATACTAGGTATGAGGCCATGAAGGAGGCATTGGTTAACCAAACAAAGGAGTTCTCTGTTTGGGGGGAACAGGCCATCTTTGACTGGCTCTTTAGGGAATTCACTGAGTATCTGAGCGTATACCTCAGGACATTGTGACCTCTGCTAGGTTGTCTGCCAGTTTTCCTTCATGAACTACCATCTTCCATCTCATCCCATCCCATCATTGTCTCTCTCTCAACCTCCTGCTCCTGTCTCTTTCTTTCTGTTTCTCCATTTCTGTTCCCCTATCTCTCTTCCTATCTCTCTATCTCTCTACTTTTCTTGGTAATTTTTTGTCTTTTCATCTTTATCTCTCACTATCGCTTCTTTTTATTTGCCTATTCTTATATTTCTATATACCTCTTCATTTTATCTTTCTGTTTTTCCCTTTTCCTCCAGCTCTCTCTTTAGCTCCCAGTCTTTCCATATATCTCTTGATGTCTCTTCCTGATTCCATATCTTTCCCTGTTTTTCTGACTCTCATTGTCTCTCCATAACTTTATTTCCCTCTCTTTATTTTACCATCTCTCTCTCTCTCTCTCTCTCTCTCTCTCTCTCTCTCTCTCTCTCTCTCTCTCTCTCTCTCTCTCCCTCTCTCTCTCTCCCTCTCTCTCTCTTTAGCCTTACCTTTCCTTGTTTCTCTCTTGCTCCTGGAATCTCTCTGGATGTCCACCTCTTATTTCTTTCCAGGCTTGCCTGAGCCTCTTCCTTTCTTCTTGCCCCTTCCCAGATGTGGTCTTCAGTAATGGGAAAAAATCTCAGCAGCTCTGACAATTTTCTATCGCCACCCACAGGGACTTTGGCATATCAAGAGGGGCATTGGGAAGCCCAGACAAGAAGAAGTTGGCTTCTTCATTGAGACTAGCAGAGGCACAAAAGGTGAGTGGACCCTGAGAAGATTTCAGGACCTTGGACAAAGCCAACCTCAATTATATTTTCTATCAAATTGGCTGCTGTTCTCTCTACCTCTATGACCTGTGACTTACTTTTCCCTTGCATTTAAAACTACCTGATATCTAAGGGTGTATGGGGAGTTCTAAGACTACAACCTTTGATGTGAGGGTTTGCAGAGTCCTATTCAGGGCTGCTCATCCACCTTTGGTATCTAATTGTCACATAGTTCTCACCTGTGGCTCCAGGAAACTGTAGCATGCACAGCAGCCATATCCTGAAAAAACTATCTTAGCATGCAGGATAAATTAGACTGAGGTTAACCTATGGTGAGTGGAGATAGAGCAGACCTTGGAACTGGGACGATCAGGATTCAAATCCTGTCTCTAATTGCTCTTACATTGAGTCCTTGATACCCGCTAAATCCCTTTCTATCTTTTCCAGCTCTTAATCTATCTTAATTCTGCCTCAGGGGCAAAGCAGAATAAATCTAATCCCTTTGCCACAGGACAATCCAATAAATGCTTGAATAAAGCTCTCATGTTCCTCCTGAGTCTTCTCCAGGTTACACACTTCCAGTTCCTTAAACCCATTTTTCATATGACATAGAATCAAGACCCTTCCTCATCCTCCTCTGGGTCTTCTCTAGCTTGTCAATGTGCTTCCTAAACTATGGGGCTCAGAATGATCTGTCCCCCAGATGTAGTCTCATTGGGGCAGAAGAGACTGGGAGGATCATTACTCATGTTTGGGGCACTAAACTTTTCCTAACATATACATTTTAAGACTAAATTAGTTTGGAGTCTTGCAACTGTCCCATCACTACTGAGGCTTGCAATATGCTAACACCCTAAGAACTTGTTCAGAAAACTTACTATTGGTTGTATCTTCCCATCTGGTGCAAAGTGGATCTCTGAAACCCCAATTGAGCCTCATCATTCTAACCTATGAATTTTGTGAACTCTGGATATCATAAAAATTAGCTATCCCATGTAATTTTATATCAGCTTCATACCACACCATCCATATGTGGAACTATCAATTACAGCAAATGGAGAAATTTTGAATACTGTGGCTAAGTTCACTTATCTTGGCAGTATACTTTCCAGGGATGGGTATATTGAGATGATGAGGTTGACAAACAGATTGCCAGAGCTAGTTCAGTGTTTAGGAGGCTCCAAAGAAAAGTAGGAGAGAAGAGGTACTAGGCTGCTCACCAAACTGAAGTTCTACAAAGCTCTTGAGCTGACCTCATTATTGTATGCCTCCGACACTTAGTCTACCAGTGCCATGCCAAGAAACTAAGTTGCTTCCATTTTAATTGCCTTAGGAAGATTCTGAAGATCACTTGGCAAGATAAGATCCTTTCCTGAGCTAAACTGCCAAACTCTACTGCAGAGAATACAACTCCAATGGGCTGGTCATATTGTTCAAATGTCAAATAAAAGTTTGCCTTAAAGACTTTTACAAAGAACTCTTACAAGACAGTCACTCACATAGTGGTCAAAAGAAGTGATACAAGGACACTCTCAAGATCTCTCTGAAGAATTTTGGAATCAATTATGAGATGTGGAAAATACCAACAAAAGATGGCCTAGCATGGTGTGCCCACTTCAAAGATTACTATCCATGCTCTATGAGTGAAATTGAATTGTAGTAGCTCAAAAAATATGAGATTTCCAAATGATCATCTGGACTACTTGTAGCCAACCTGTGGTTGAGTATTCTGAGGTTGTATTGGTCTGATTGGCCACAGTTGGGCACACTATACAAAAACTCCAACATAGTGATGTTATTTTGGTCCTCTTCGAAAACAAAGGACAACAACCAACCAATGTCAACTTCAAAGGGGATAAGCAGGCTCCTTTATTCATGGCATGATAAGAGTGTTAAACAGCATAGATTTCTGAAGCAATCCAGTAGAGACTTCTTTCCAACTTGACACAGACCCACTTCATGATGGTCTAATTTTAAGAAGAAAAGTTGCTTTTCTCTTAAGGGATCTCACCATCCCAAGGCTCTTAACCCCAATATAAATGAGATTCCCTAAAGGCTCTCTCCTCTCCCCCTTCCTAGATAAGTGAGTCCCATGACTAGAAAAGAATTTATTCCATCCCCAGGCCATCCCCCAGGGATGGGGAGGGAGAGAAGAAAAGAGAGAATGGGGTTCCAATATCCAGTTTCCCTGCTTTATGGGATTTGGGAATGGGAATATTGGCTTCCTTTGAAGGATGCTGTGAGGGGAGAGACTGAGTCACTATCTTTCTCTACTTTTGTGTATCTTTATTCTCTCTCTCTCTCTCTCTCTCTCTCTCTCTCTCTCTC
>JAJPUD010011124.1:6871-29009 GCA_023553655.1 Myrmecobius fasciatus | reverse complement strand
CTCTCTCTCTCTCTCTTTCTCTCTCTCTCTCTCTCTCTTTCTACTCCCCTGTCACTTCCTCTCATATGCTATTTCTATTCAAACTTGTTTCCATCTCTTGGGGTCCCTGTTCCTTTTTTCTTCTTCTGCTTCTTCTCTTCCTTTTCCCATATTTCTGCTTTTGTCCTCCTTCATCATTCTACTTCTATGCTTCCTTATCTCTGTGTCTGTTGACCTGGCTGGGTCAGAGGTCCTCATTGATCACAACTTTCTTCTGAGCCAAGCAGTCTCCAATGCTATCATCTCTATTGTTTTTGGTGATCACTTTGAATATGAGGACAAACAGTTTCTGTACCTGTTGCTGTACCTGATGCTGGGGAGCTTCTGGTTCACAGCCACATCCATGGGACAGGTGATCCCCAAGACCCTGTCTCCTTCCTGCTTGGGTTTCTTCTCACCTTCATCCCATAATCCTCAATTTTCATTTTTATTGTCTACCTCCTGTAACCCTATTCCTGTTGCTTACTCAGACCCCACTATTCGCAATCTGAAATTGTGCCCAGGCTGACCCCTTTCTTCAATTTGATATCCTTTCCCCATTGTTATCTCCATTTTCTACCTGTCCTGCTCATCACTCATCTGGATCTCTGCTTTCTCTTGATGTTCAACTCAGTCAGATATCCATCACTCACTCTGACCAAATCATTCCCAATCTTACTCTATGTCTCTCCTGACTACCCATTCTCCATTATTATCTCCATTACCAATCCTAAATTACTTTCTTTCATGCTGATAACATAAGCCCTTCATTCCTTGTTCCCCCTTCTCAGGAGGCATCCAGTCTCCATACTCCATCAATCTCTAGGGCACAGAACTTTATCCCATGCTGGGCTTGATATTGAGAGACCATGATTTCTTTGACTGCCCTGAAACCTTCAACTTTCAATATTTCCCGGGTTAAAAGGGCTTTATCTCTTTCTCCATTGGTGAGCAAGAAAGCCTTTTCCCTTCCTCTCTATACCCCCACTCATCCTGAGTCCCAACCAGTATGATCCGAACCTGATGAAGGCTTTCTTTCCTACTCTCAATTCATAATGCTACCACCACAATCAATTTTGCTTGACCAAAAGTGAGTAGGTTGGTGGGTGGGTGGGTAGGAAGGGTCACGAAAGTATAACTCTCTAAATCTCACCAATGTCCGTCCTTCTTTAAGGAAGAAGTACATACACTAGAAAGAGTCCTGGCCCTGGAGTCAGAAGCCTTTGGGCAAGTCCCATCTCTAAAGTTTCCTACCTAGGGCACCTTGCACAAATTACTTTATCCCCCTGACCTTCAGCTTCCTCATCTGTGAAACTCAGACCCGTGACTTGAGTCTCTGAGATCCCTTCCAGCTCAGCATCTATCATTTTAGGAATCTATGAGCCTCTAATTTGGTCAAGTCCCTTCCTTTCTCTGGACTTCAGTTTCCTCATCGTAAAGTGAGGAGATTGTTTTAAGTCCTTCAGAATTCTAGCAATATGGAGGGACAAGGAGGAAGAAAAACAGTCCCTGTACTCAAGTAGTTTATATTCTACTAAAGGGGACCAGGTTTGTGTAAAAAAGTAATTGCATTATAATTTGAAAATAGGGAAAACTTGCAACATGGAGAATCAGGAAAGACTTCCTATAGGAAATGGCACCAGAGCTTACTTTGAAGGAAATTAAGGAGCCTAAAAGCAGGGGGGAGGAGGAGGGCACTCCAGGTAAGGAGTGTAGTCAGAGGCGTGTACACTGGAAATGGAATGATCGATTTGGGCAACAATAAATAGGCTGGTTTGTTTAGAATGCAGAAATTCAAATGGTAAATTCTGTGAGATTGGGAGGGATAGGATCAAGGTGACAGGAAGGAGGAGGACCACCTCTTTGATAGACTATGGAGCAAAGACAGGGATAGTAAAGGAAAATGTAGGAGGCATTTGAAATTTTCCATTTTCTCCTCAGAGAAGTCAAGGGCTTCTACTGAGAAGGAAGTACAGGAGGGTTCAGGAAAAAAGCAACTCTGTATTCTGGGGGTCCTTCTACCTCTGATATCCCATGGTCTAGATAAATGCATACCTAGGATGAACCTATAGGGCAATGAATTAGGAAATCAAAATTTAGCTATTGATGGAACTCCATTACCAAAACCAACAAAGAATAGTAACTGATTAACAAAAAGAAATAGATCAAGTAGAAGTTTCCAAAATCTGATGAGGTGACTCCAAGAGGAAGTTGTTTCTGGCACAATATCCAAACATGTTCTATATTTTTGGTCTTTTTCTGAGTTCCCTCCCAAATCAGACATTTGACATCCTAAGGGATCACATATTTAAAGCATGAAGGGACCTTATCAACCATCAAATTCAACTTATTTTATAAATGAGAAAACAGAAGCTTAGGGAGATCATTTCAGGATGACAGGATGACAAAAAAAAATAAAAAATACTAAGTGTTTTAAACTGGATTTGAACTCAGGTCTTCCTAACTCAAAGCTAAACAAACTATCATTTCCTTTTGCCATCTAGCTTCATCATAGCCTTGACTAGGGACCTTCCCAGGAGTGACAGTCCTTGTTCCAGTGTTCATTGCAACTTGAACATTCCTTGTTCTAAGGTTCCTCCCAGATCTGACAGTCTCTGTTCTCAGGGTCTTCCCCACCCTGATCAGTTCTGACTTTGGCTCTCTTTGGCTACTATTTTGTTGAAAGCTTGGTCAAAATGGCACTGCTCTTCTTCTTTACTACCATTCTACAGAATTTCCATTTCCAACCAATGTTTGCAACAGAGAACAATATCCCCCCACTACTACCAGATGGTGGACTTTGCTACCATCCCTCAAAGCTACACAATCTTCTTTCTGAACCAAGGATGAGGCTGAGTCCAGGCAGCCACAACAGAAGCAGGAGGAGCCCACAGCAATGCTGGGTTGGGTAGCAGAGGATATCTTAATAAAGTCTGAACCCCCAGAAGCTCTCTTTGCTATTCAGCTGGAAGCTGAGACCAGGCAGCTAGATTCCAACATCCAGAGGTTACACTTGAGGTAACAGAAGCTCCCCCAAATCACACATAGAAAGGCAATGGAAGAGCCAGGCTTTATTCTGATGGGGCACAATTGAAAGAAAGTTGGCTTTGGAATCAAATCTTGCCTCTGGCATTTATCAGCTATGTGACTTTGGAAAAGTCACTTCCTCTCTTTACTGGAATCATAATGGGATTTACTAAAGGGCCCTTGAGGTCTATTTTAGATCTAAATCCCTTGATTCTCATTCTGATGCTTTCCCCACTACTTATCCCAGGATACACAGAGTCAAGGGCAAAACTGGAAGTGACTCTGAAGACTTGATTCACAA
The DNA here is from genome assembly GCA_023553655.1 of Myrmecobius fasciatus. NCBI lineage: Eukaryota > Metazoa > Chordata > Mammalia > Dasyuromorphia > Myrmecobiidae > Myrmecobius > Myrmecobius fasciatus. Next base: position 25,663 of record JAJPUD010011124.1, on the reverse strand, counting down.
ATGAGATTGGCCTTACACCATACTGCCCCTTGTGGCCACTTCTGCCTTAGCCTGCTTATCTCCATGTCTCTTTCTAGTGTTTTTTTGTTTGTTTGTTTTGTTTGGTTTGTTTTGTTTTGTTTTGTTTGTTTTTTGTTTTATTCCTTTGCTCTTTTCTCTCTGTCTGAGTCTCTCAATCCACAAATGTCTCTCTACTTCTGTCTATATCTTTCTCTATCTCTTTTTCTCTACATCATTTTCCCTCATCTATCTCTCTATGACTATCTAGTTCTCTGTCACTCTTCCTGTATCTGTAGCTCTCCAACTAGAGAATAGATTCCTATGGAAGAAAGTTTGGGGTTTTTTTTAAAACAAAACAGGAACATCTCATAATGACCGATTCCTCCTGTTATCAGATAGGAAAATGAAGCTGAGAGGGGAAAAGATTGACTCAAGACCAAGGAGCAGTCAGGCTATATAGAGTAGCAGGAGATATGAGGGGATGATTCTAGGTAGGGAAGGATATTAGGGCAAAAAAGGTGGGCCAGGTAAGAGAGAAGTCAGGTAGACTCAGCTCTGGATTATAGGCAGGATTGAGCATAGGTAATGGTGTCTGAAATACCAGAGTTTCAAAGCTCACTAAAGTAATCTCTAACTTTCTCACCCTGGATTTTTAAGTCACTTCCCTTCTCTGGTGCTCAGGCTCCTCATCAGTGAAAGGAGAAAATTGAATTCAGTGACCTCAGAAGTCCCTTCCAGCTCTAAATCTATAATCTAATGATCATTTGGACCCAAAGAATTGTTATTAATAGGTACAAGTTAACTTGGAAGGAGTGCATGGGTGTTGTGTGCACTGGAGAACCAGGGGGCTCTGTTCTGGTCACTGTGGTATTCAACATGTTTATTATGAAGGCATACAAGACCTTGTCAGATTTGTAAAGGACACAGATCCTGGATGGAGAGCTAACCAATTGGAAAATAGAGTTGGGATCCAAATTGGTTGGAATGATAGGATGAATTTATGACCAAAAAAATTTAATAGGAATAAAATATTAAATCCTGAATTTTTATTTAACAAAAAAATCAACTCCAACAAAGAGAGTACAGAATAGGGTTAATACAAGAGTTCATATGGAAAAGATTCCAATTAGGATTTCTTTTGGAAATATCAGAATATGCTTTTTATAGAGCTCATTAATTATGGAGAAAGGAGTCCCAAGCCCTTATACAAGCACTCAAGGTAAACATATATAGCCACAGAGGAGGATACCATTTATTTCATTCCACATAATATATGAAAAACAGAAAAGATTCAAATTTTCCCTTAGTCAAGACAATTTTTCACCATGTCTTGAGTTCTATCTGCCTTACTGGGCCTTAAAGAGTTTTTCAAGCTCATAGCACCACCTTGTGTTTGGACTTCCCTTGACAGGGAAATAAACCTGGTATCACTAGAGTAGCAATTCTCCTAACATTAGGGTGAGTTGCACTTGCCTTCAATGGATGTTTATAGGCTCTAACCTTACGAAATTACCTTAAAAACTTAGACTCATCTCAGAATGTAAATGAGCTTGAGTTTATTACAATGGTAAAGCCATTGGACTGAGTTAGAAAAATAGCAGAGGTCAAAATTCACTATTAAGTGAAAGAATAATGTTTTCACATTTTTGTTGTTTGTTTTTTCTTTTTTTTCTCATGTTTTTTCCCTTTTGATCTGCACAGCATAACTATGGACATATGTTTAGAAGAACTGTATGTTTAACCTATATCAGATTGCTTGCTATCTTGGGGAGAGGAAAAGGGAGAAAAGGGAGGAAAAATTGGAATGCAAAATTTTGCAAAGGTGCATACTAAAAACTATCTTTGCATGTATTTAGAAAAATAAAAAATACTACTAAAATTTAAAAAATAAGAAAGTCCATTAGTAAATCAATAAAAAAATAAAATGAAATATGAAAAATTACAGGAGAAACAAGTAATCTAGAAGCAAAAATACTATAGGGATGTTGAAAATAAAATAAAATAAAAGTTGGTTCTTTGGAAAAAAAAACTAAAATGAGATATTTTCAGTCAATCTGATTAAGAAGAAGAGGGCAGAAAATCAAAATTTAAAAATAGAAAATGAGCAAGATGAAATCACAACAAAATCAGATGAAATAAATAGAATAATCAGAATGTGTTGTGCTCTGTCATATATTAACAAAATTGAGAACACAAAAGCAACAGAGGAATACTTCAAAAACATAAAATATTCAAATTAATAAAAAACCAAATAGTGATCTTAAATAATACAATGTTAGAAAATGAAAGAGAATTAATTGTAAGGAACCTAACCAAATGGGGAAAAATCCTCATCCTCATGGATTCATGTGAGAATTCTATTAATTTTTTTAATAAGCCTCACTCTCCATTTTTAAGTTTATCAATTCTCTATTTGGAGGTGGATATCATTTTTCATCAGGAATTCTTTGGACTTGAAGTGAATCGCTGTTCTTCTGGTTCTGCTCACTTCACTTTGCATCAGTGCAGATAGCTTTTCCTGGGTTTTTCTAAAGCCATTCTCTTTATTATTTCCTGTAGCACAATAGTATTCATATAGTGTAATTTGATCAGTCATGCTCCAATTGATAGTCATTTCCCCCATTAGTATACAATTCTTTAGAGACATTTAAGTGATACAATGGATAGAATACTGAGTGTGGCATCAGGAAGATGAGTTCAAATCTAGTTTCAGACTCTTACTACCTGTGTGATCCTGGGCAAATCACTTAACCCTCTTTTCCTTGGTTTCCTCATGTAGAATATGAACTAGAGGGAAAAAATTGTATAAAATGGCAAACCACGCCATTATCTTTGCCAGGAAATTTTCAAATGGGGTCATTAAGAATCAGATATGACTAAAAATATTTATTTCTATACAAAAATGTGCATTTCTATATTCTTTCTTCATGAAACCAGTTCAGATGAACATGAGATTCAAATGTTGTCCATTCTCTGCACTTCATTTCCTCCTTCATTTGTGTGCCTCTTGTTTTCCCTATTGTTCCTTTCATTTCTCTTTTATTAGTGCAACCCTCTTTCTCACCCTTCCATTTTTCATTTGAGATCCTTCTAACAAATAGACTCACACACAATACCTTTGGCTATGTAAACTCCTTCAAACTGCCCAAATGTCAAAGTTCTTAGGAGTTATATGTATCATCTTTCCACATAGGAATGTAAACAGCTTAAGTTTATAGAGTCGCTTATTATTTCTCTCTCATATTCACTTTTTTATGCTTCTCTTGAGTCTTATATTTGAATGCCAAATTTTCTATTAAGCTCTGGTTTTCATGTTTGAAAGTCTTCTATTTCTTTAAGTATCTATTTTTCTTCCTATAGGATTATATTCATTTTTGCTGGAAAGCTTATTTGTGCTTTTAATCCTAGCTTCTTTCCCTTCCAGTATCATATTCTGAGCCCTGAACTTTTTTTATAGTAGTAGATGCTAAATTTTGTGTGATCCTAATTATGGTCTCTCAATATTATATTATTTCTTTTTAGCTGTTTGCAGTGGTTTTTTCTTGATCTGGAAGTTCTAGAATTTGGCTACAATATTCCTGTGAATTTTCATTTGGGAATTTCTTTCAGGAGATTGGTGAATTCTTTCAATTCTTACTTTACCCTCAGGTTTTAAGAAAATTTTCCTTTATAGTTTCTTGAAATGTCGGTGTTCCTTTTTTAAATCATAATTTTTCAAATAGCCAAATAATATCTTTCCTTGATCTATTTTCCACAGAATTTGCTTTTTTCTTTGAAGAAGTACATATTTTCTTCTAGGTTTTTCAGTCTTTTGACTGAATAATTTTGCTGGGACTTTTTGTGTTCCTCTTTTTGCTCTTTTAAAATTTTTTTCTTAATTTTTCTAATAATTCTATTTGTGTCCAACTTGCATTTATACTTTATGCTTTACTAATAGATGTTTTCAAATTATTTTCTTCTTAGTTTGTCTTGAGTTTTCCTGTCATCCTAGTAGATTTTTATAATCAGATTCCTTTTTAAATAGTTTCCTCCGTTTTCCAGCCTAATTCTTTGCTTTAAACTTTATGTTAGGGTTGGACCACTCTCATTTTTGGAGGACTGGGTATGATTGGTCTGAACTTCAGACTTTTTGTCTCTTTTTTCACAACTAGGTCTGGAAACCTGTAAGATTTAAGTGCCTCCAGAGTGATATGATCTATGGTGTAGCCTGGTCACTTTTATTCTCTTCTGTGACAATCTGCCTGAAATCAATAAATATTTACAAAATATTAGTTACCTAGATTTAAAAATCATGAAGTAGAATGCCTGAATTACCCTATCTTAGAAAAAAAGCTTACAAGCCATTAATGAACTCCCTGAGAAAATAATTTCAGAACCAGATGAGTTCACAAGCAAATTCTAACATTTCCAGAACAATTAATTCAATACTATACAGACTATTGGGGAAAAGAAATGAAGGAGTCCTACCAAACTCTTTATGACACAGATATGGTGCTGATATTCAAACCATGAAGAACAAAGCAGAAAGAAAATTACAGACCAATTCTCCTAATGAATATCAATGCAAAAATTTTGAACAAAATAGAAGCAAGATAATTACAACAATATATCAAAAGAATTATTCACTATGACTACTATTCACTACTATACCAGGAATGTAGAGTTGGTTCAAAATTAGGAAAAGTATCAGCATAATTGACTATAAAAATAACAAAACCAATAGAAATTATATGGCTATCACAACTAATGCTGAATAAAAGCTTTTGGCAAAATACAGTTCCCATTCCTATTAAAAATATTAGAGAGCATAGAATATAGAGAGCAATATTTATCTAAAGCAATATTTATCTAAAACCATCAGCAAGTATTACCTGTAATGGAGATAAGCTAGAAGCATTCCCAGTAAGATCAGTGGTGAAGGAAGGATGCTCAGTAACACCACCATTATTCAATATAGTACCAGAAATGTTAGCTATACTTCCAAGCAATTCAGTGATTCAAGGCAATTCCAATAAACTTTGGATAGAAAATGTCATCCACATCCAGAAAGAGAACTACAGATACTGAATGCAGATCAAAGCATACTGTTTTCACTTTTTTTCTTCTTTCTCAATGTTTTTCCTTTTTGTTCTGATTTTTCTCTCCCAATAAGACTCATATAGAAATATATAAAAAGTGAATGTACTTGTATAATCTAATATATAAGCAAACAAGCAACAACAAAAAGATGAAAATACTATGCTGTGATCCACATCCACTCTCCATAATCCTCTCTCTCTGGATGCATATGGCTTTTTTTCATCACAAGTCTATTGAAATTGTCTTGCATCATCTCATCAACATTGCGTGATGTTCAATTAATGATTAACTCAAATCTCAGCAAAACAATGATCCAAGACAAGTACAAAAGGCTCACAAAGGAAAATGTTATACATAATTAGATAAAGGACTGATGGACTCTAAATACAGATCAAAGCATATTTTCTCACTTAATTCTTTCTTATGTTTTTTTTTCTTTTGATCTATTTTTTTTCACAAGGTGATTAATATGGAAATGTCTTATATGATAGCACATGTATAAACCATATCAAAATACCTACCATTTCTACCACTTTATACATCTCAGATTGGCTAAGGTAACAGAAAAAAGATAGTGCTAAATGCTGGTAGAGATGTGGGAAAACTGGGACACTAATGCATTGTCGGTGGAGTTCCAATGCAACCATTCTGGAGAGCAATTTGGAACTACACCCAAAGAGCTATAAAATTGTGCATACCCTTTGATCCAGCAATGTCTCTACTGGGTCTGTATCCCAAAGAAATCATAAAAGAGGGAAACCACATGTACAAAAACTGTTTGTAGCAGCTTTTTTGTAGTGGCAAGGAACTGGAAATGAATGGGTGTCCATCAGTTTGGGAGTGGCTGAATAAATTATGATATATGAATGTAATGGAATATTATGATTCTATAAGAAATGACGAGCCGGCTGATTTCAGAAAAACCTAAAAAGACTTATATGAACTGATGCTTAAGTATACTGAGAAGAAACAAAAGAACATTGTACACAACAACAAGATTATGTAATGATCAATAGTGATGAACTGAGCTCTTTTCAATAATGAAGTGATTCAAGGCAATTCCAATAGATATGTGATGGAAAGAGCCATCTACATTCAGCGAGAGAACTATGGAGACTGAATGTGGATTAAAGCATAATATTGTCACCTTGTTTATTGTTGTTTGCTTGTTTTTTCTCCTTTCTCATGTTTTTGTTTCCCTTTTGGCCTGATTTTTCTCACACAGCCTGACAAATATGGAAATATGTTTTGAAGAATTGCACATGTTTAACCTATATAGAATTGCTTGCTGTCTGGGGGATAGGGGAAGAAAGAGAAGAAAAATTTGGAACACAAGATTTTGTAAAGGTAAATGTTGAAAACCATTTTTGCATGTATGTGAAAAATAAAATACTATTTAAAGAAAAAAAACAAATGTACCACATACAAAGTAAAAGCAATGTTTTGGCACTATCAGCTGTGAATGACTTTATTCTCAACAATGACCTACGACTATTCTGAAGGACTTATCCATACTGAAAGAATTGATTGTGTCTAAATACAGAGTGAAGCATACTCTCATTTTTTAAAACTTTTTTGAGGGTTTTTTTGGGGTGGGGTGGGGAGGTCTATGTTTTCTTTCACAACATGACTTTTATGAAAATGTTTTGTACAGCTTCACATATGCTTTCTTAATGGCAGGTTAAGGGAGTAAGAGAGAGAGTCTGGAACTCAACATTTTAAAAGTCAAATGTAAAAAAAATCATTTTAAATGTAACTGGGGAAAATAAAAATATTAAATGAAAAAAAAATGTTTCCAATACAAGAAATGCTGATTGAGGGACTATTATAGGGATTGGGCAACTCCCTGGTGAGGAAACCCCTTTGAGCAAGAAGATTGCCACCTACTTTGCAATTTATAGTCTCTGCTTAGGACAGAGAGAAATTAAGTGACTTGGCCAGAGTCACAAAATAACCAGATTGTGATAGAGGCCAGACTTGAACATAAGTGTTCCTGTCTTCAAGTTCATTAGCTTCAAGGTAAGTCATTTGATGCTCAAGGAACTCCCTAAGACTTTGAGTTGCAGGTGGGAGAAGAAATTTCTTTTCTATATATAAGCTTTTTACTTGCAAAACATATGTATGGGTAATGTTTCAACATTGACCCTTGCAAAGCTTTCTGTTCCAAATTCCACCCCCCCAGCCCAACATATTAATTATGTTAAAATACTTGACAAATCGAATATGTGTATACATATTTTCACAGTTATCTTGCTGTGCAAGAAAAGTTGGATCTATAAGAAAAAAATCTGAGAAGGGAAAAATAATGCAAGCCAACATCAATAGAGAGCATGAAAATGTTATGTTGTGGTACACATTTCATATCCCTCTCTCTAGGTGTATATGGCTTTCTTCACTGAACAATTGGAACTGTTTGAAACATTTCATTGTTGAAGAGAGCCATGTCCATCAGAATTGATCATCATTTAATCTTGTTGTTGCCATGTATAATGATCTCCTGGTTCTGCTCATTTCACTCAGCATCAGTTCATGCAAGTCTCTCCAGGCCTTTCTGAAATCATCCTGCTGGTCATTTCTTACAGAACAATAACATTCCATGTCATTCATATACCATAACTTATTCAGCCATTCTCCAATTGATGGGCATCCATTCAGTTTCCAGTTTCTTTCCACTACAAAAAGGGCTGCCACAAACATTCTTGCACATGTGGGGCCCTTTCCTTCTTTTAAGATCTCTTTGGGATATAGGCCCAGTAGAAACACTGCTGGGTCAAAGGGTATGCACAGTTTGATAACTTTTTGAGCATAGTTCCAAATTGCTTTCCAGAATGGTTGGATCCATTCACAGTTCCACCAACAATATATCAGTGTCCCAGTTTTCCCACATCCCCTCCAATATTCATCATTATCTTTTCTTATCATCTTAGCCAATCTGACAGGTGTGTAGTGGTATCTCAGAGTTGTCTTAATTTGCATTTCTCTGATCAATAGTGATTTGGAGCACCTTTTCATATGACTAGAAATAGTTTTAATTTCTTCATCTGAAAATTGTCTGTTCATATCCTTTGACCATTTATCGACTGGAGAGTGGCTTGAATTCTTATAAATATGAGACAATTCTCTATATGTTTTAAAAATGAGGCCTTTAGATATGAACAGACAATTTTCAGAGGATGAAATTAAAACTATTTATAGTCATATGAAAAGGTGCTCCAAATCACTATTGATCAGAGAAATGCAAATCAAGACAACCCTGAGATACCACTTCACACCTGTCAGATTGGCTAAAATGACAGGAAAAGCTAATGATGAATGTTGGAGGGGATGTGGGAAGGCTGGGACACTGATGCATTGTTGGTGGAGCTGTGAACGGATACAGCCATTCTGGAGAACAATTTGGAGCTATGCTCAAAAAGTTATCAAACTGTGCATACCCTTTGACCCAGCAGTGTTTCTCCTGTGCTTATATCCCAAAGAGATCATAGAGGAGGAAAAGGGCCCCACATGTGCAAGAATGTTTGTGGCAGCCCTTTTTGTGGTGGCTAGAAACTGGAAATTGAATAGATGCCCTTCAATTGGAGAATGGCTGAATAAATTATGGTATATGAATATTATGGAATATTATTGTTCTGTAAGAAATGACCAACAGGAGGATTTCAGAGAGGATTGGAGAGACTTGCATGAACTGATGCTGAGTGAAATGAGCAGAACCAGGAGATCATTATACACGGCAACAACAGTACTATATGACGATCAATTCTGATGGACATGGCTCTCTTCAACAATGAAATGTTTCAAACCACCTCCAATTGTTCACTGAAGAAAGCCATATACACCCAGAGAGAGGGATGTGAAATGTGGACCACAACATAACATTCTCATACTCCTTGATTGATGCTTGCTTACATTGTGTTTCCTTTATCTGATATATCGTTTGTGTAGACAAGATTTTTCTTGCACAACAATGACAAGTTTGGAAATATGTATACATATATTCGATTTGCCAATATTTTAACATAATTAACATGTAGTGGATATCCTGCCATCTAGGGGAGGGGTGGGGAGTTGGGGGAAAAATTTGTAACGGAAAGCTATGTAAGGGTTATTGTTGAAGAATTACCCACACATATGTTATGCAAATAAAATAAAAAAAATTTTTTAAAAATGAGGCCTTTATCAGAACCCTTTAAATGTAAAGATGATTTCCCAATTTATTGCTTCCCTCCTAATCTTGTCTGCATTAGTTTTGTTGTACAAATTTTTTTAACTTAATATAATCAAAATTATCTATTTGGTGTTCAATTCTTCTTTGGACACAAATTCATTCCTGGGAGAAGAAATTTCCACACCAAGAATTTGCCACTCCAAATTAAGGCACTGATCCAGGCCAAAAAACCCTGTTCAAGATATTATGTTGGGAAAAGAAGATACAAAGGAAAAAACAGTCTTTCCTCCAAAAGTGTATATTCTATTGCTTATCTCTATTCCTACAATGGGCTATATAATATTTAGAGTACTCATAAGGAGAAATTAGTGGGTAATTAGAGATCCCCTAGAGGGAAAGGGTACTTAAGCGCTTAAGAGAACATCACCTATCCCCAAGACTTTCCCTGATTGCTGGGACTCCTCCTTTCAAAAAGTTATTTCCTTGACCCCACCTTCTTCTTAAGCTGTTTTTCCTCCAACATCATCTCTTCCTTAGTTTTTGAGGATCACTTTGCCTATAATGATCCTAAATTTTTGGAGCAAAAGGCTCTCATGAGTGGCAAATGTAGGATCATGAGTTTCTTCTGGGGACAAGTAAGTTGGGAAGACAGACACTGCCAGGGAAAGTCCCATTTCTGTACCTGTTTTGTCCTAGTTTTCTGGGGACAAGAGTCTTCTTTCTGAAGTTCCCATGTTTTTTTTTTTCATCCCTACCCTTTCTTCTTTCTTTCATTCCCTAATGGAAGAGTTTCAGAGATGATAGTGAATTGATATTTAATATTCTTAAAGTATTCCAGCGTTGGACAAGGACTGTGTAGATTGTTCATCTAGCTTTTCCTATGTAGCTTAAAGAATGAATCTGTGCTGGGACTCTAATACATTGTTGGTGGAACTGTGAATGGATCCAGCCATTCTGGAGAGCAATTTGGAGCTATGCTCAAAAAGTTATCAAACTGTGCATACCCTTTGACCCAGCAGTGTTTCTATTGGGCCTATATCCCAAGGAGATCTTAGAGGAGGGAAAGGGACCCACGTGTGCAAGAATGTGTGTGGCAGCCCTTTTTGTAGTGGCTAGAAACTGGAAACTGAATAGATGCCCATCAATTGGAGAGTGGCTGAATCAATTATGGTATATGAATGTTATGGAATATTATTGTTCTGTAAGAAACGACCAGCAGGACGATTTCAGAGAGGCCTGGAGAGACTTGCATGGACTGATGCTGAGTGAAATGAGCAGAACCAGGAAATCATTATTCACGGCAACAATATTATATGATGATCAACTCTGATGGACGTGGCTCTCTACAACAAAGAATTATCTCAAACCAGTTCCAATTGTTCAGTGAAGAAAGCCATATACATCCAGAGGGAGGGATATGACATGTGGACTACAACATAACATTTTCATGCTCTTTATTGATGTTTGCTTGCAGTATGTTTCCTTTCTCTGATTTTTTTTTCTTGTAGATAGGATTTTTCTTGCACAACAACTTGTCAAGTATTTTATCATTATTAACATGTAGTGGACTTCCTGCCATCTAGGGGAGGGGTGGGGACTGGGGGTAAAATTTGTAACGGAAAGCTTTGTAAAGATCAATGCTGAGGAACTACCCATACATATGTTATGCAAATAAAAAAGCTTTAATAAAAAAAAAGAATGAATCTGTGATGAAATGTGAATCAAAGGTCACAGAGAATGATAAAATTTTAAATTGTTCAAACTTTCCTTTTTTTCTTAATTCTTCATTTTTGCTGACCTTGCCTTTTGTCAATCTTTCTTTCCTTGGTTGCAGAAATGGAACTTGTCAACTACTTCCTAAGCCTCTCCTTTTGCTTTCTAGAAAAATCAGGTCCCAATTCTATGTTTACTGACTGATTGGGGGCAATTGGGAATATTACAAGAGGACCTTAAAAGTATATCAGAATAAGGATCCTGGGACATCTCCACAAAAATTAGCTAGAGTATCATTTGGAGAATCCTCTTCACTTCCCTAGACCATTGAGAAGATAAAAAGTGTTCTTCAAAATTAGGGGGTCCAGTTATTTGAAAACAGAATTACTTTATAAATGAAAACCCAACCTCTCCTTACTTCATCTTGGGATAAATTTCAGAATCGAGAAAAACTGAGAAGGGCATCAGGAGATTATGTCTTTCCCCAGATATAAAATGATGCTCTCTTCAGCCTGAATTCAGGAAAACCTGAGTTCAAATATGGACTGAGATACTCACTAACTGTGTGATCCTGGGTAAGTTACTTAAATTTCAGTTTTCTCATCTGTAAAAATCTGAAGACAGAAATGGCAATTTGCACCAATGTCTTTGCCAAGAAAACCCCAAATGGAGTCACAAAGAATTGGACATGACAAAAATAACTGAACAACAGCAGGACTTCCAAATAAACAAGATGTCAAGCTATTTAGAGACACCATGTTTTCCAGAGATAAGACCCAGCAATTATTATGTTACTATGCCCTGAATCTGGCATAATAACAATCCTTTGCATTTTGGATGATCTCACCCTCTGGCAAAGTTTATTGCTTTGAACAGCACCAGATGTTCACTGAGGGCTTTATGATTTTAGATTTGTTAGAGATCCTTCTATTTCCTAGAGCCATGAAAGCCAGAAGCAGATGATCCATCATAACTCTCAACAGATTCACAATACCTGTTTTTTGTAACTGTTAAGTGAATCAAATCAATACTGCACTCCTATTCCTACTACACTAACTCTGGTTCTATATCCCACTGAACAATCACAAGGTTCAACTGGAGAAACTGTTCCCATGGAACTAAAATTTGAGAAATATCAATCATGGGAACTGCTTACTCAAGACTTAAGAATGATGGTGTTATGGTCCAATCCCTTTTATGTAGATAATTCCTGACTTTGCCCTAAGTTAAACCCTCCTTCTTAGGAGGCAGGGTTTCTGCTTGGAAGCATTTGCCTCATCTTGCAATTAAACTTCTATTTGATTCCTGATTTTCCTGTCACTGGCCTACTTTGTGAGGCTCTAGCCACCCATAGTTTAGAGGCTGGTTCCAGTCCAGTTGAAAAAGGTGAAAAGATCAGAGCTCTGGAGAAATTTTGAAGTTCAAAATTTGAAAAGAGATTTACATTAATATATGAGTCCAACTTTATATAATATCTGAATCTAACAAGAAACATTAGAATAGATGTTATACTTCTTTTCACTCCTGATTTTATAAATGAAAAAACTGAGGCTCAAAAAAAAGGGAAAAAAAATGAGATTCACAAAAGAAATCACAAGAAAGGCAAGATTTGAACTCAGTTCTTCACAGACCTGAATTCAGGGATCTATCTGGGACTCTATAAGTTCCCTGTTAATGGAAGTCAAGTAGAAAGTGGCGGACCATGTCTTAGGGATGTCAGAAACAGGTTCCCAGCTTTGCCCTTTAAAATCATTTCTAGTTAGATGATTCTTTAATAATTGATATACCAACTCTTAAGAGTGCTTTCTATTTTGAGGCAAGAGAATCCAAAAAGTTGTCGATTGACTGTGTTATAGGACAAGGGTCTTTGGGTCCCCATATGAGGCATCTTCCCCTTTCTGGTAAGCTTCCCCCTGTCAGGTCTCCCCATCCTCCCCTTCTTCCAGGAAGGCTCCAGTCCTATCCCAACCTCTAAATCTCTCTCCTCATTCTCAATTTCTCCAGCCTCCAAGACTGACCCACAGTGTAGCCTTGTTTTGTCCTCACATAAACGATTTCTAGAGTTGAGAGTAAAGAGCCTTATTTTACCAGCAGCCCTAAACATAGGTTCTCAAGATCAGAGATTGAGAGTTGAAAGGGCTCTCAGAGGCCATCTGGTCCAACACAATAAAGTAATTTGATAGGTTGGGCATGGGTGAAGGAGCTGAGTTGATATCTAATACCTATGGATAATACTTGTCCTTTCCTGGATTGAAAAGGATTTCAGTTATGAAATATCAGCCACAAGCCTTACCTCTATCATTCTGTGTGAAGTTCTAAGGCAAGCTTCACTTCTCCTCCATACCCTCATCTTTCTCCTCTTGCCCACAAACAAGTTCCTCCTCATTCTTCTCTAGTTCCCTACCCCTTCCAATCATCCCAGGGTTTGAAGAAGAAGAATAGTCTTTCTGTTTATAATGGAATTATGGAGAATGGAAGCAAAAGTCAGGGTAAGAATGAAAGGCGGAGAGAAACAGAACATTTGATCTGAGAAATATCCTCCCAAAGATATGAAATCAAAGTTTTAATTCTTCTGATCCCAGGATTTCTACCTGGGAGGTTTGTTTATAGATTACCCAGTCCAAATCCCTTCTCATTTTACAGGTAAGAAAACTAAGGCCCAGAGAAACTATGATTTATCCAGGGTCATCATTGGTAATAAGTGGCAAAGGTGGAATATGAACTCAGGTCCTGGGATTTTGATGAAGCTCAGCACTGTTTCCATTGCCCAATGTTGCCATAGGTATGGATTCCCATGCTCCACAGGCATTCTCTGATATAGCAGCAGATTTAAATGATTTAGGCTATGAGTCCAGGCTCTTTGATTCTTTAAGATCAGAGTTGATAGGGATTGGGGCAGGAATGATGGCTCCTCACTGACTCACGTGATATTCTCAGACATGACTGACTCAAAGCTCAAAGTCTGTGTGCCTCAGAGCTCTGCAGGGTCTCTGACTGATTTCAGACTAACTCCAGGATCTTTCTTTCTGGGGTCACTGACTCCAAAGTCAATCTATTCTCTATCTCCACTCACTGACCTTGCATACACATATCTGTCTGACTCCAAACACTCATTCTTCAACAACCCATATCCACTCTGATATCCTCTTGCAATAGTAGATATGAAGAAAGTTGTCTTGATTTCTGAAACTCCTTCCTAACCCTGTCTCCCCCAATACCATGACCTTAGAGAGGGAGAAGTAAGGATATTAATGGAAGAAAATGAGATGAAGAGCCACTGGGACCTGGGCCAGGCCAGGTGCAAATAACTGTTGATCCAGATTAGTTTCCCATTCTTACTTAATCCACCACTCCTTTTAGTCCCTCCATCCCCTCCACTAAAAAAAACACAATTGACTTCCTTCTGCTCAATAGCTCTGCTCCCTCCCTCCTGCCCAGACCAGCTGCCCAAAACAACATGTTCCAGATATCCCTTCTGGGGATACTTCACATGACCCACTCTCTCAGGCAGAGAGTCAGAAAAACGGCATTCAAACCTCAGCTTTGCCACAGTTAGCAGTCTGACACCACAGCTAGTATCTTCATTTACAAAACAAAGAGATTGGAAATTTTCATATTTTTGATGAATTATTAAGTTCATAATTTTTAAAAAATGAAGCTTTCAAAGGAAAAAAACAACAAAAATGAAGAGGCCAGTTAGAGAATCCCAAATCCAAATCCTAACATCTAATAATTACCTCTACCACTATTTCCCATAAACCCAAATAGAAATGGTTCATATATGGAAGTTGGGTTAGAGATTTATTTTTCCCATGTCTTCCTCTTTATCTCTAATTCCTGTCTTCCCTGGCTGCCTTCAAATCCCATCTAAAGCCTCACCAAATCCCTTGTATGATCACAACCTATTATCACTCTATCTCTCCATCTTGCAACCTCAAAACTCAAACCCTGTTCTTCATCCACACCTTGACTTTGAATCCCTTGACCATCCCAGACCTCATGCTCTGCATGAGCAATACTTTCCTCCTTTCCCCATCTTGACCCCTTGGTGAAGCATTTTGACTTTACGATATCCTTCTCTTGAGTCCTTTTCCCCTTATTGTATTACTGACCTTGTTTTGCCAAGCTTCAGTCTTGTATCCTTCCTACCATCTGTTTCTTTCCCTCCTATATTCCTGTTACTGAACAACAATGAAGAAAATCCCTAAAACCGTGATGATTGGATCCATATTTAACTTATTATTGCTGTTGAGTTATGTCTGACTCCTACATGATTCTATGGACAAATAATTGGACCAAGTCCACAGGGTTTTCTGACAAAGATACTGCAGTATCTTTCTTTCTCCAGTGTGTCCCCATTTTACAGATGAGAAACTGAGGCAAATAGTAGTTAAGTGACTTGCCCAGGGTCACACAGCTAGTAAGTATCTAAGTCTGGATTTGAACTCAGATCTTCTTGATTCCAGTTCTTTATACACTGTACCATCTAGCTTTCCCTAAACTAAGAAATTTAGCTTACAACTGAGCCCTCACTGCTACGAGGCAATCCTTTTGCATCTTCCTAATTAATTCACAATTAATTATTCAGTTAAAAGTTCTTTCAAACCTTTTCATCCCCTCTCAAAGTTCTTTTGGCAACTCTGCCTTCACCTTTTCAGCCAAGATCCTTGCCTCATATTTCACTGAAAAAAAGACCCTGAAATCAGTCACTGAAGGCTTCCTTATCTCCACCTTCCTAATTTCACATCACCTAAATGCCTTCTACTGCTTATCTCCTCCTTCACCCCTGTCTCATAGAAAGAGTTGATTCTGCTGCTTAGCTCCCATTCCATTAAGTCTTTTCCAACAGATTTCTGTATCTATCAACCCCAGGGTCTCACTTCCCTTCAGTCACTCCTCGTCTACTATTTGCTTTCCTTCCACCTAGTAATATGTCTATTTTTCCCCTCTCCTCAAAAGCAGTCACTTTATCCATCCATTCTTTCTATTTATTGTCCCATAGCTCTTTTCCCTTTTGTGGCTAAATTCCTTGAGAAGGCCATCTACAATCAGGGTTCCCACTTCCTTTCCTTTCAGTATCTCCTTGATTCTTTATAATCTGGGTTATACCCTATACATTCAACTGATAGTACTCTTTCCAAAGTTACTAATGATCTCTTATTTGCTAACTCCAAGGGCCCTTTGTCAATTCTCATCTTTCTGGACCTGTCAGATTCCTTTGACACCGCAAATCCTCCTCTCTCTTTGACACTCTTTTCTCTCTGAATTATCTTGACACTCCTCTCTCCTACCTATCAGACTGTTTCTTCTCAGTCTCCTTTGTTGAAATTTCATGCACGTCATGCAAGACTCTGTCCTAGACTCTCTCTCTTTTCCTTCTATTCTATTTTTCTTTGTGTCTCATAGACACCAAGAATGTTGATACTTTTCTTTTCTATGTTGATACTTTCAGTTCTGCATATCTGGTCCTAATTTCTCTCTTCTGACCTCCAATTTTTGTCTTTTGGATATCTTAAACTCATTCTGTTCAAATCTGAACTCATTAATTTTTCCTATCAGCCCTCTCCCCTCCCAAACTTCTCTGTGGAGAGCTATACCATGCTCCCAATCCCTCAAGCTCACAACCTAAAAAACATCCTGGTCTCCATATTATCTCTTCCCTCCCCCTCTACCATATCCAATCTGTTTCCCAAACCTGTCTATTTTACCTTTGCAACATTTCCCAAGTACACCCCACTCTCTCCCCTCTAGCTCCATCTTCAAACTGTGAAATACCCTCCCCTGAGACCTATTACTACACTTTCTAATTCCTTCTCTGGTTTTAGAGACTGCTTATATCTTCATCTCTGCATACTGAGATTCCCCTCAACTTTATCTCTGGGCTTTGAGACCCCCTGAACTCTTTTCTGTCTGAGCATAGAGTGACTCTTCCAGTTTCCATCACTGGTCCCTAAAGGGGTCCAGTAACCTTCAGCAGCCCATTTCTGGGTTTCCCATCTCTGCACTCTGAGACCCTTTGAAACCTCAAGAAACTCCTCAATCCATGACTGGACCCTGATGCTATCAATCCTATTACCAGGATCTGAGAACCTGAGCCCCAACTCTCAGCACTGAGAATCTGCAAAAACTTACATTTCTAATCTCTGGGATTTTCTGAACCTCCATCTCTGAAACTTGACCCTCTCCTTTATCCTCCTCCCATTTACTTCTTCAATGGGATCCTTAGTTTTTGAGACCCCACCCCACTCTACTACCATTCCTTTTCCCCCTTTGGCTGCAAGATCCGGCTATGTCCTAGGGCTCAGGGGAGGAATGGGTTAGGATTGAGAATGTTATATAAAAGGGCTGGGACAAGTGCCAGATGACAACTCCCATCTCTACACATAAAAATCAAGGACAGCCCTACCTGGACTCAAGTCTTGACTCAGCACCTGCCCACCCCCAGTCAACTCTGCCACCTCTACCATGCTAGCTTCTGGACTGTTGCTGGGAGTCCTATTCTTTTGCCTCTCAGTCCTGGTGGTACACTCTGTATGGAAACAGAGGAAGGTTCGCAGCATCCTTCCCCCTGGGCCCACCCCACTGCCTTTCATTGGCAACTTCTTACAGCTCAACACCGAGCAGATGTATGACTCCCTCATGAAGGTACTGATACTGGGAGATGGGGGACAAGAGGAAGAAAATGGAGAGACTGAGGCAGAGAAATACAGAGAATGAGAGAGATCAAGAGAGACACTCTTATGGGAAAAAAGCTCTAAGAAAAGCAGAGATATCTTCATGGGGATGGATGGGCATAATTAGGCTGCAACAGGGAGTGGGGGGGACAATAGCCAAGAAAACTGGAGAGCTGGCCTGAGAGCCTTAGAGAGAGGACCCGAGGGAAGGTAGGAGGTAGAGAAATGAGGGACCCCGAGGGAGGGTAGATGGAGAAAGGAGAGGTCAGAGAAATCTCTTGGCAGAAAATGGGCACTAGGGATACAGCATCATCTGTGCCCTCTTTGCCCTGAAAATGGGTTCATTAATTTCTCCCAGAATTGTTTAAGGAAGCTCAGTGTAGCTGAGAGGCTTGAAATAGATATACCCCATTAGCTTGTGAGCTCCTTGAGGGCAAGGACTGTTTTTGCCTTACCTTGTCTATTCCCCATTACAGTGTACTAGCACAATGCTTGACACACTGTAGTTGTCTAATAAGTACTTAATGTTTTGACTTCTCACAGAAGGAAAAAAAGACGGGCAGAAGGGAAAACAAAGAACAATTTTGGTATTACCTTCTTTGACTGAGGATCATGGATTCATAGATGTAGAGCTAGAAAGATCTTTACAATCCATTGAGTTCAAATCCTTCATTTTACAGATGAGGAAACTGAGGCAGAGATGAAGTGACTTGCTCAAAGTCACAGAGCTAGTAAGTGTGTAAGGAAGGATTTGAATCCAGGTTTCCCCGATCACTAGAATCTTGAACTTAAGAAAGAAAGAAAGAAAGAAAGAAAGAAAGAAAGAAAGAAAGAAAGAAAGAAAGAAAGAAAGAAAGAAAGAAAGAAAGAAAAAGAAAGAAAAAAGAAAAAGAAAGAAAGAAAGAAAGAAAGAAAGAAAGAAAGAAAGAAAGAAAGAAAGAAAGAAAGAAAGAAAGAAAAAAGAAAAAGAAAGAAAGAAAGAAAGAAAGAAAGAAAGAAAGAAAGAAAGAAAGAAAAAAGAAAAAGAAAGAAAGAAAGAAAGAAAGAAAAAGAAAGAAAAAAGGAAGGAAGAAAGAAAGAAAGAAAAAGAAAGAAAAAAGGAAGGAAGGAAGAGAGAAAGAAAGGAAGGAAGGAAGGAAGGAAGGAAGGAAGGAAGGAAGG
>JAJPUD010011123.1:41862-56429 GCA_023553655.1 Myrmecobius fasciatus | reverse complement strand
TCAAGCCACTCTTCAATAGATAAGTGGTCAAGGGATATGAACAGACAGTTTTCAGATGATGAAATTAAAGCCATTTCTAGTAATATGAAAGTTGCTCCAAATCACTATTGATCAGAGAAATGCAAATTAAGACAACTTTGAGGTACCACTACACACCTGTCAGATTGGCTAAAATGACAGGAAAAGATAATGATGAATGTTGGGGGGATGTGGGAAAGCTGGGACACTAATACATTGTTGGTGGAACTGTGAATGGATCCAAATATTCTGGAAAGCAATTTGGAGCTAAGCTCAAAAAGTTATCAAACTGTGCATATCCTTTGACCCAGCAGTGTTTCCACTGGGCTTATACCCCAAAGAGATCTTAGAGTGGGGAAAGGGCCCCACATGTTTAAGAATGTTTGTGGCAGCCCTTTTTGTAGTGGCTAGAAACTGGAAACTGAAGGGATGCCCATCAATTGGAGAGTGGCTGAATAAATTATGGTATATGAATGTTATGGAATATTATTGCTCTGTAAGAAATGACCAGAAGGATGATTTCAGAAAGGCTTGAAGAGACTTGCATGAATTGATGCTGAGTGAAACGAGCAGAACCAGGAGATCATTATACACAGCAACAGCAATATTACATGATGATCAATTCTGATGGACATGGCTCTCTGCAACAAAGAATTGTCTCAAACCAGTTCCAATTGTTCACTGAAGAAAACCATATACACCCAGAGAGAGGGATATGAAATATGGACACAACGTAACATCTTCATTCTCTCTATTGAGGTTTGCTTGCATTGTGTTGCCTTTCTCTGATTTTCTTTTTTTTCTTGTAGATAGGATTTTTCTTGCACAACTTGTCAAGTATTTCAACATTATTAACATGTAGTGGACTTCCTGCCATCTAGGGGAGGGGAGGGGACTGGGGATAAAATTTGTAATGGAAAGCTTTGTAAAGATCAATGCTGAGGAACTACCCATACACATGTTATACAAATAAAAAAAAGAAAGAAAAGAAACTCCCAAAAAGAGCTGTAGCATGCTAAGGTCCACAGGGTAACAGCCATGACTGAACAATGACTAAAGCTCCTTCTCAGAGTATTGTTTTAAAATTATTGACATTCTAAATTTCAGTTAAGAGGGTGGTGAAAATAAAGATGCACATTTTTTCCCATCAAATTCATGGATCTCTTGAATTCTGTGGATTCTCTTAGCCTCATATTGTAAACTCATGATATAATAGTATCTAGAAGGCTATTCTCAGCAATCCAATAATCCAAAATAATTATGAGACTTATAATGAAAAAGGCTATCCCAAGAGAAAGAAATAATGGAGTCTGAATACAGATCAAAGCATGAATTTTTACTTTCTTTTTCTTGGCAATTTTGGTCTTTTCTTTACAACAGGGGAAATATGGAAATATATATTAGATGATATATTATGCTGTGAAAGAGTTGCTGTAATCTCTGCTAATATTTTATTTATTTTTGCATCAATATTCATTAGAGATATTGGTCTATAATTTTCTTTCTCCATTTGACCCCCCCGGTTTAGACAACATCATCATATGTGTGTCATAAAAGGAATTTGGTAGACTTCCTTCTTTCTGTATTTTTTCAAATAGTTTGCTTCATTTTGGAATTAATCATTCTATAAATATTTGGTAAAATTCACATGTAAATCCATCTGACCCTGGAGATTTTTTCTTAGGGGGTTAATTAACACCTTGTTCTATTTCTTTTTCAAAAGTAGGACTATTTAAGTCATTTATTTCCTCTTCTGTTAATCTGGGCAATCTATATTTTTGTAGGTCCTCCATTTCATTTAGATTACCAGATTTATTGACATTTAGTTGGACAAAGTAACTCATAATTATTGCTCTAATTTCCTCTTCATTGGTGAAAAGTTTTCCCTTTTCATTTTTGAGATTAACAATTTGAATTTCTTCTCTCCTTTTTCTAATCAAATTAACTAAAGGTTTATCTATTTTGTTCCTTTTTCATAAAACCATCTCTTAGTTTTGTTTATTAATCAATAGTTTTCTTGCTTTCAATTTTATTAAACTTTTATTTTCAGAATTTCAAATGGTATTTAATTGGGGGCTTTTAAATTTGTTCTTTTTCTAGCTTTTTAAGTGCAAGCCCAATTCATTGATCTTCTCTTTCTCTATTTTATGCAAGCAAGTATCTAGAGACATAAAATTTCCCCTAACTACGCTGGCTGAATCCATAAATTTTGGCATGTTATCTCATTATTCTTAGTCTCTTGAATGTAATTATTTATTGTGTCTATAATTTGTGGTTTCACCCACTCATTCTTTAGGATTGGATGATTTAATTTCTAATTAATTTTTGGTCTATTTCCCCCTGGTCTTTTATTGCTTCATGATCTGAAAAAAAATGCATTTACTATTTCTGCCTTTTTGCATTTGATTTACAAGCTTTATGTCCCAACACACAGTCGATTTTTGTATAGGTGCCATGTACTGCTGAGAAGGAAAAGTATATGCCTTTCTGTCTCCATTCAATTTTCTACAAGGATCTACCATACCTGCTTAACTTCTTTCTTATTTATTTTGTGGTTTGATTTATCTAGTTCTGAGAGAGCAAGTTTGAGATCCCCCACTAGTATAGTTTTGTTATCATTCTTCTTGCAGCTCTCTCAACTTCTCCTCTCAGAATTTGGATGCTATACCCCTTGATGTATATATGTTTAGGACTGATATTACTTCATTATCTGTGGTACCTTTTAGCAGGAGGTAATTTCCTTCCTTATCCCTTTTAATTAGATCTCTTTTTGCTTTTGTTTGATCTGAGATAAGGATTGCTACCCCTGCTTTTTTTTTTTTTTTACTTCAGCTGAAGCATAGGAGATTCTGCTCCAACTTTTTACATTTACTCTTATGTATCACTCTACTTTAAAGATGTTTTTTTTGTAAACAACAAATTATAGGATCCTGGCTTTTAGTCCAGTCTGCTATCTGCTTTTGTTTTATTGGAGAGTTCATCCTATTCACATTCACATTCAAAATTACTAACTCTGTATTTCCTGCCCTCTTGTTTTCCCTTAGTTATCCTTTTTTTTCCTTTCCCCTTTTGCCTCCTCCCCAGTATTTTGCTTCTGACCACTCCCTCCCTCAAACAACCCTCCCCTTTTATAGCTTCTCCCCCTTTCTAATACATTTCCCCTTTTACTTCTGTTCTCTTTTCTATTAACTTCTCCCTTTCTTTTCCCCTTTCCCCTCCTACTTCTCTTGAGTGAGATAAGCCTTTCTATGAAGCTAAATGTATTTGATATTCTCTCTTTGAGCTAAATTTGATGAGTAAGATTCATACAATGCTCATCTCCATCCCTTCTTTGCCTCAATTTTAATAGGTCTTTTTTTGCCTCTTCGTGAGATGTAATTTATCCCATTTTAACTCCATTTTCCACTTTTTCTAGTAGAATCACCTTTCCCCCTCTAGTTTCTTTTTTTTAAATCATCACAATAAAATCAAATTTTACCTGTATCCTCTAAGTATATCCCTAACAGAGATGCAGATTTCAAAATTAAACATGTAATCTTCCCTTATAGGGATATAAGTTGTTTTTTTTTTACTTTTAAAATAGTTATTTTTCTTTCCTTTTTACTTTTTTATGTTTCTATTATGTTATGTATTTGAAGATCAAATTTCCTATTCAGTTCTAGTCTTTTCATCAGAAATAGCTGAAATTCACTTGTTTCATTAAATGTCCATCTTTTCCCTGAAAGAAGATTCTCAATTTTGCTGGATAGTTGATTCATAGCTGCAGTCCAAGTTCCTTTGCCTTTCAGAATATCAGAGTCTATCTCCTTTGATCTTTTAAAGTGGAAGCTGTTAGGTCCTGGGTGAATCCTGATTGTTGAACTGTTTCCTTCTGGCTGCTTACAATATTTTCTTCTTCATTTGATAATTCTGAAATTTAGCTATGATGTTCCTTGGAATTTTCATTTTGGGATCTCTTTCAAGAGGTGATCAGTGAATTCTTTCAATGACTATTTTACCCTCTGGTTCTAGGACATCTGGACAATTTTCCTTGATGATTTCTAGAAAGATGATTTTTAGGCTCTTTTTTTTCATTATGGTTTTCAGGAAGTACAATAATTCTTAAATTGTCTCTCCTAGATGTATTTTCCAGGTCAGTTATTTTTCCAATAAGGTATTTTACATTTTCTTCTATTTTTCTTATGTTTTTAATTTTGTTTAACTGTTTCTTGAAGTCTTATTATGTCATTCACTTCCATTTGTTCAATTCTATTTTTAGTGAATTATTTTCTTCAGTTAGCTTTTTTATCTCATTTTTCATTTGGCCAATTAAACTTTTAAATGAGGTTTTTTTCCCATTGCACTTTCTTTTCCATTTCACAAATTCTGTTTTTCAATGAATTGGCTTCTTTTTCATCTCTATTTTGTTTACAAAAGAGTTTTTCCATTTCATTGAATGTATTTTTAAGGAGTTTTCTTCAGATAATTTTTGTTTTTTTCCAAATCCTATTCCAAAATTCTCATTTCCTTTCCCCATATTTTCTTCTGACTTTCTTTTAAGATCCTTTTTTACTTTTTCTGGGGACCCACTCATGCCCACTCTTTTGGACTTCATCTGGAGATGATTTGCCTTTAATATTCTCAGGATTTGAGGTTTGTTCTTCTCTTTCTCCATAAAAACCTTTTGGATTTTTTGCTCATTTTTTAAAGGTTGAGGTTTGAGGTCTTCAAGCAAAGGAACGACAACCACTTTAGGTTAAACTGGGGATGGTGCCTCTGCCTGATTTTCAGTGCTTGGTAGGTATGGCTAAATTCCTTATTTTTTCTTGGATTCAGAGGCTCACAATTTGCATTTTGTATTTGCTTTGGATATCTCATAGCTAATCTGCTGATCCACTAGCTTGTAACCAGGACAGAGTAGCCTATGAGCCAACCAGGAGATTCCCTGATTCTGGATACTGTGATACCCTGGTTCCCTGGCTCCCTGCCCCTACTCCTTGTGCTGTGCCTAGGTTCAGCCACCTCTTCTCATTTGAAACAGACTTTTTCTGAAGTTCTTCCAAAGTATCTTCTTCTGGAAATTTGTTGCACTCCAAATATTTGTGGGGTCTGTCACTCTAAAACCAGTCCAGAGTCCTGATCTGGTGTTGATCTGAGAGACAATAGGAGGAGCTCAGATAAAGACATGTCTACTTTCTGCCATCTTGGCTCTGCCCTTCATGTTCCTCATTTTTTATAGCACAATAGTATCCCATCACAATCACATTTCACAACTTGTTCAGTGATTGCCCGATTCGCACTCTCTCAATTTCAATTCTTTGCCACCACCAAATATGCTGATATAAATATTTTTGTACATGTAGGTTATTTTCCTTTGTCTTTGATCTCTTTGAGATATCAACCTGCCAGTGATGTTGTATGATCAAAGGGACTGCACAATTTTATAGCCCTTTGGGTAGTTTCAAATTGTTTTCCAAAATGGCTTGTCAAATTCACAACTACCAATGAGGCATGTTTCCATTTTTCTCTACATATCCTCTAATGTTTGTCTTTTCCTTTTATTGTCATGTTAATCAATCTGATAGATGCAAGGAGGTACCTCAGAGTTGTTCCAAATTACATTTTTCTAGTCAAGAATGATTTAGAGCATTTTTATATCTCTATAGGTAGCTTTGATTTCTTTTTCTGAAAACTTTATATTCTTTAACCATTTATCAATTTGGGAATGGCTTACATATTGATAAATTTGAATCAATTCCCTATATGTTAGAGAAATGAGACCTTTATCAGAGAAACTTCCTGCAATTTCCCCCATTTTCCTGTTTTCCTTCTATTTTGGCTGTGCTATTTTTCTTTGTACAAAACGTTTTGAATTTAATGTAATCAAGATTATATAATTTTCTTGCCATGATCATTTCTATTTGATCATAGATTCTTCCATTATGCATAGATTTAAGAGGCAAAAATTTTCATAGTCACTGCATTTGCTTATGATAGTAACATTTATGCCTAAGTCATGTATACATTTTGTCTTTATGTTGGAATATATGTGAGATGTTGGTCTATACCTGGTTTCTATGAAACAGCTTTCCCATTTTCCCAGAAATTTTTTGTCAAACTGAATTTTTGTCCCTTAAAAAAAGTTTGAATCTTTGAGTTTAAAAAGCACTAGATTACTATGGTAATTTACTACTTTGTATTGACATAACTAATTACATTGACCCAGCACTCTCTTAACCAGTGCCAGATTCTTTTCATAATTAATGCTTTGCAATATACTTTGAATTCTGGCACTACCAAGCCACTTTCCTTCACATTATTTTCATTGATTTTCTTGATATTTTTGACTTTTTGTTCTTCCAGATGAATTATATGCCACGTATGTATGTATGCATGCATGTATATAATATATATGTTGCTTATACATATATGATGTGTGCATGCATGTATACATAATATACATAATAATTTTTGGTGATTTGATTGGTATGACACTGAAATGAGTAAATTAATGTAGGTACAATTGTCTCTTTTTTATATTGCTTCAGCCTACATGCAATTAAATTTTTTTCCAATTATTTAGTTGTGTCTTTATTTATGTGAAAAGTATTTTGTAATTGAATTCAAATTGTCTCTGCATTTATCTTGATAGGTTAATTACTAGCTATCTCTTCCACTGGAATTTGTTGGTAATCATAGAAATGCTGATGGTTTAGTAGCTTTGTTTCATTTACTTCAACTTTGGTAATGCTATTAATTTTTTCCAAGTTATTTTAGCTATTTTCTAGGCTTCTCTAGTTTTTATAGGAATGAGGGTTACATATTTTTCAAATGCTTTTTTTCTCTATTGAGATAATCTTGATTTTTGTTGTTCTTGTTATTTATGTGATTAATTATGTTGATAGTTTTTATAATATTGAATCAGTCCTGCATTCCTGGTATAAATCGCATAATGGATTATCTTTATGACATATTACTGTAATCTCATTGCTAGAATTTTATTTTATTTTTGCATCAATATTCATTAGGGAAATTGCCTTATAGTTTCCTTTCTCTGTTTTTGTTTTTCCTCATTTAGGTGTCAGGACCACATTTGCATCATAAAAGCAATTTGGTGAGACTCCTATACCTATTTTTTCAAACATTTTATATAATGTTGGAATTAATTGTCCTTAAAAGGTTTGATAGAATTCACTTGTGAATTCATCTGATCCTGTTTTTTTTTTTCTTTTGAAGTTTATTTATGGCTTGTTCAATCTCTTTTTCTCAGGATTTTTCTAGGATTATTAAGCATTTGGTATCCTCTTCTGTTAAACTAGGCATATTATGTTTTTGCAAATGTTCATCCATATCACTTGGAGTATCAGATTTATTGGCATATAATTTGATAAAATAGCTCCCAGATGCTTTAATTTCTTCTTCATTGGTAGTGTCTTCACTCTTTTTCATCTTTGATACTAGCAATTCAATTTCATTTTTATTGTTAGTCAATGGATTCTCTTTCATTGGGATTTTTCATAAAACAAAATTCTAATTGCATTTATTAGTTGGCTGATTTGTTTGTTTTTTGTTTTTAATTGGAAGATTCTCTTTTTTGAGTTTAAGAATTTGCATTTTGGTGCTTAATTGGGGATTTTTAATTTGTTCTTTTTTTCATTTTTTAAAAAATTGCATCCCCCAATTCATTAATCTGCTCTTTCTCTATTTTATTAATGCATGTCTCTAGAGATATGACTGTTCTTGTAAGTACTGCTTTGGCTGCATCTGTCCTATTCTTTTTATTTTTTTAAATAAAATCATTAATTGTTTCTATGAGTTGTTCTTTAAGCCATTCTTTATTATTATTATTATTATTGCTTTTTGCTGAGGCAATTGAGGTTAAGTGACTTGCCCAGGGTCACACAGGCAGGGAATGTTAAGTATCTTAGATCAGATTTGAACTCAGGTCCTCCTGACTTCAGGGCTGGTGCTCTATCTACTGTGCCACCTAGCTGCCCTGAAGCCATTCATTCTTTAGGATTAGATTGTTTTGTTTCTAATGAATTTTTAATCTATATTTCCATGACCATTTATTGAATGCAATTTTTATTACATTATGGTATGAAAAGGATACAATTAATATTTCTACTTTTCTGCATTTGGATGTGAGATTTTTATGCCATAATGGTCATTTTTGTTTCAGTGAAGATTCCATGTATGCTCAAGAAAAAGATCGACTCCTTTCTATTTTTATTCAATTTCCTCTAGAGGTCTATCACATCAAATTTTTTCTAAAATTTTATTCATCTTCTTAACTTTATACTCATTTATTTTGTGGTAGAAATAAATATTCTGAGAAGGGAAAATTAATATTCCCCAACTAGTATCATTTCATTGTCTGTTTCCTCCAGTAACTCACTAACTTTTCCTTGAAGAATTTGAATGCTATGCCATTTGATGTATATCTATATAGTGTTTCTGTACATTTTAGCATGTATTTTCCAGCTTATCTCTTTTGCTTAGATCTAATTTTTCTTCAGCTTTGTCTGAGATCATGGCTGCTACCTCTGTCTTTTTTAACCTCAGCTACAACATAATAGATTATGTTCCAGTCCTTTATTTTTGCTCTGTATATTTCTTTCTGTTTCTCATAAACAATTACTGTTGCATTCTGTTGTCTAATCCATTCTGCCTTCCCCTTATGTTTTATGGGTGAGTTCATCTCATTCACATTCATAGCTATAATTACTTGCATTTCCCACTATCATAATTTTTTGCTATTTATCCTTCTTTCTGTTTCTTTTTTAAAAATCCTCTTCCTTATCAGGACTATTCTGCTTCTGACCACTGACTCTCTTAATCCTCCCTCCATTATATCTCTCTCACATATATACACCAATGTCACCAATTTTCTTATCATCTATTTGATCAGGTGGATTTTTATACCCAAATGAGTGTGTATGTTATTCTCTCTTTGAACCAATTTTAATGAATGAAGTTCAAGTTTTTCCCTGTACACCTCATTTATGTGAGAAAAATTTCCTCCATTTTTCTCTTCCCTTTCCTTTTCTCCTAATGGGAAGAACTCTTACCAGTGTTTTCAAATAAATATCCTTTTCCCCATCCATTTTTTTTAAAGATCATCCTATCATAGTTAACTCACAATTATGTCCTCTCACTATGTAGACTCCTTCTAACTACCCTAAAATAAAGTTCTTAGGAATTACAAATATCATCTTCCTATATAGCAATGTAAACAGATTAGTTTAAATCTCTTATGATTTCTCTTTCATATATACATTTTGATAGTTCCCTTAAGTCTTATTTTTGAAAGTCAAATATTCTACTCAGCTCTGATCTTTTCATCAGAAATGCTTGATTCCCCTCTATTTCATTAAATAATCATTTTCCCCCTGAAGAATTATACTGAAATTTGCTGGATATATTATTTTGTATTGTAATCCTTGCTTCCTTTCCTCTTGGATATAATATTCCAAGCATTTTACAAATTTAACATTGAAACTATTAAATTAAATCTTGTCTGCGTTTCCATATTTGAATTTCTTTTTGTCTCCTTTATAATACTTTCTCCTTGTTCTGAGAGCTCTGGAATTTGACTGTAATATTTCTGAAAATTTTCATTTGAGCATTTCATTCAAGAGATCATCAGTGGATTATTTTAATTTCTATTTAATTTTCTGATTATTATGTCAGAATAGTTTTCCTTGATAATTTATTAAAATATGATGTTTAGGCTTTTTCTTATTATGCCTTTCAGGTAGCCCAATAATTCTTCAATTATCTATCCTCAATCTATTTTCCATGCCAGTTCTTTTATCAATGAGATATTTCACATTTTCATGTATTTATTTTTCATTCTTTTGAGTTTGTTTTATTGTTTCTTAATGTTACATGGAGTCATTGACATCTAATTGCCCAATTATGGTTTTTTTAAAGTTCTTTTTTAAATGAATTTTTATGCTTCTTTTTGCCATTTGGCCAATTCTGGTTGTTATTTTCTTCAGCATTTTTTGTATCTCTTTTAACAAATTGTTTATTTTCTTTCATAATTTTCTTGAATCATTCTCATTTCTTTTCACAATTTTTTCTCTGCCTATCTTATTTCATTTTTTGAAAAAATCCTTTTAAGTTCTTCTGTATAACCTATATCTAATTCACATTTTCCTATGAAACTTTGTCGCTGTTTTGTTATCATTGTTTTCTTCTGAATTTGTGTCTTGATCTTCCTTGTAATCATAGTAGCTTTTTATGGGAATGTTTTTTCTATCAATGTTGTTTTTGTTTACTCATTTTCCTAGCCTATTTCTTGTCTTTTAATTTTATGTTAAAGTTGGACTATGCTTCCAGGATTAGAGGCTCTGTTGCAACTTCAGGGACTGTTGTGCTATTGTTTTTTTTTTGTTTGTTTGTTTGTTTTTTTTTCAGAACAATATCTATTTATAAGTTTTTGGTACTTTCATAGTGATATGATCTAAAGAAATGTTATAACCACTGTTCTCCTGGACTATTGTTTTTATTCAGGAAAAGATCTTGTTCAACTGCAATCACAAGTGTAAGTGCTCCTCTTAACCCTAGAATTGTAAAGAGGGCCCTTTCTTTCCTCTAGCAGCAAGAAGTTCAACCTGTAACTCTGTATAGGCAATGCAACAGGGTCCTGCACCCAGTACCAATAAAAAGTCTTCTACAATCTTTCTTACTTTATCCAACCCTCTTATTATTTCTTAGCTGAGAACACCCAAAGCTGCTGCTGCCACTGTTATAGTTACCTTCAAGGCCTGCAGCTGGTATTGACACAATTCTCTGAGCCATCCTTTTTCCCTCTTTTGTTGGAGCCCTTTCTTGCTGGCCTTGCTGACTTAAGCTATAAAATGTCTCACCCTGAAATTTGGTTGTTTCTCCCACTCCAGAATTAAGTTTGAGGCAATATTTTAAAGTTACTTGGGAATATTATTTTGGGAAATTTCAGATTACTTACTGTCTCTCAAATTAGCTACTAGGGTGAGGTGAAATCTTTAAAATAATACTTTAAGCTGCTTAACCAATAAATGAAAATGAGTAACTAGTTACAATGTAAAAGATTTATTTTTTTACTGCCTAATGAAAAGCACTATATTAAATGACAAACACACTTAAAATTCAATTGTGTGTATATACATATATTAGCTCTTTCTTTGGAATCAGCATTGTTGCAAATAGATAGCATCTCATATTGCATTTTACCTTTAACAGCCTAATTTCCTCAGATCAAGAAAATTTGGAGGTGGTGATGATGGTGATGATGATGATGAAGGTGATAAATGGCTATTATAATATTTCACATTTATTCTTCTGTATTTGGTTATACCTTCCCCTTCTTCCTTCCCTAGGCTACCTTCTCCAGTAGAATACTTGTAGATATTCTCCTTAAGGGCAAGGTATATATGCTTGTTTTTATCTTTATAAAACTAGCATCTAATAGGCTCTTAATAAATCTTATAGAGTGTGGAGTCTATGCAAAATGACTCCTCCCTCAAGTCCTTTCCATTTCTACATCCTGTGATCCTATAACTTCCTGAATGCTTTGATAAAAACTAAAGGACAAAATTAAAACTAAATGTTTAATTCTATTTACTCTGTTCTAGCCAGGAACATGCTAAGATTTTACAAAGACAAAATTTGAGAAAATCTTTTTTTTTCTTAACTGTATTTGAGATCTTTTCAAAATCCCTGGCCTCTAGATGTTTTGTGCTATTATCACAACAAAATCTCCTTCCCTAAAACTGATTTCACCCTAATGGCTCCTGATTTTTAGAATGTGTCTTGTTATGTTATGCATATATGTTTTCAGGTTATCTCCTTCATTAGCCTATGGTCTTCTTGAGATCAGGAATTGTCTTTCATCTTTCTCTGATTAACACAGTGCTTAGGACATACTTGATAAAAGCTTAATGAATTACTGACTGACTTGTGATCTTTTTCCAGACTCAAATTGTCATCTCCTTCTTAAAATGTAGCATCTAGAAGGGAACTTAATGTTTCTTATATGACCCTGCTATGGCAGAGCACATCAAGATGATAACCTCTTTATTCTAGAGAATACCTTTCTTAATATCTTGACTTCTCTCCACTGATTCTTATAATGCTCTTTACTCATTAGCTTCCTTTATTATGATGTCACATTATTAATTTATATTGGAAACAGGCCTCTGGCCCCAATCTTTTCACACGAGCTGTTGTCTAACCATGTCTTCTATAGTCTAGATATACAATTTTCCAGTTGATTTCTTATCAGTATAAGACTTTCATTTATTTTGTTGTTGTTGTTGTTCAGTTATTTTCAATAATATCCTATTCTTTGTAATCCCACTTTGAGTTTTATTGGCAAAGATACTAGAATTGTTCACCATTTCTTCTCCAGATCATTTTCCAAATGAGGAAACTGAGGCAAACAAGGTTAGGTGACTTCCCCAAAGTCACACAGCTAGTAAATATTTGAAGCTGAATTTGAACTTAGAAAGATGAGTCTTCCTGACTCCAGGCCTGGAAATTTATCCATTGCACCATGCATCTGTCCCCTTTCATTTACTACAACCGTATTAATTTTCATATGATGCAATTTGGACCAAATGCCTAACCTATTGACATATATACTGACTCTGTCACTGAATACATTAGCTATCATTCCACCTTTGAGCCCTTTGCAAATTTGATAAACATGCCATCTGGGCCTTAATCAAAGTTGTTGGTTTTAAAACAATTGGACAACACAAGGATAGGGACAAGTCAGTAAAACCCTCTACCCTCTCTGTTCAAGTTGCCATTGAACAAGTAATGGATCTTTTTTTTTCCTCTTGCCTCAGTTCTTTCATACTCAGAGAGTTACAAATTCACTTGTTATACTATCATCTAATTCTAATTTTTATGATTTTTTCATGCATATTTAGAGAGTCCAGTAGTCTTACCAAAGCTTTGCTACCAATGTCATTCTGAAAACTCTTATTTTGATGTTCCAATTTCCCCATCTATAAAATAAGAGGACAGAACAAGATGATTGCACTTCCAGCTCTGATGTTTTACATTTCCTCTATGATATAATCCCTTTTCTTTGGTTTTCTCCTTGTACTGGAATGCGTTGGGCTCATTAATTTTATGTTCTGTTTAATCAATCTGGGTACCAAGTAAGTGATATATATTGTGCCTGTCACATGATATTTTAATAATTGTTTCAAAAAATGATTCTAGCCTCTTTTCAGTAAACTCTAAAGGTGAGTGGGGCTGTATTAGGCATGAGTTAGGATTGCCGGTTCAGTAAGGTGATTTTTGTTGCACTCAGAAAGGAATGAATAAAAGATCCTGCCATTATCTGGAACAACATTGAGTATTGTAGCTAAATTGCATTGCTTTTCTCAGATAAGGCATGCAATATATTGCAAGATCGATTGGGAGAGGGAGATGAATTATTATAGACTCACCATTTTAGAGCAAGAAGGATCTGTAAAGCTTGCTAAGTCCAATATCATTATTTTAGAGATGACAAAACAGAGATCCAAGAATGAGGAGTATTTTGGTCAAGGTAACAAGATAGTAAGTAGCACGTTAGGTTGTAAATGAAGTTCTTCTAAACATGAAATGCAATATTCTTTTTGCTGTCCTATATCATCATTAAACATTTCATGGATGTAGATATAATCATTTTTTATTGCTGAGACTGATTTCTAGTCCAGGGCACTCAAAATGTGATATGGAACCCTTAAAGGTCCTCAAAATTTTTGTATGAGATCCAGAAAGTCAAAACATTTTTTAATAATACTAATCAATTTTAATTTCTAATACATTAAATATGGATAGCTATAAAACAAAACTCAAATTATCTAAACTAAAGCTCATTAGGAGGTACTCAATAATTTTTTAAAGTATAAAGGGTATGGTCTTGAGACCAAAATATTTGGGAATTGCTGCTCTTGATATTGGTGGAAAAGGTATTATCATAAACTCGGGGAAGACAGTTTTTTATGCATTCCCACAGAAGGGAGATGATCTCTCTAGCAGCATTCGTCAGAATAGAAACAAACTTCTGAATTTCAATAGCTGCACAGACCCGTTTGCACAGGAGTTGAAAAGGATAACTTAGGAGGGAATGTTGTTTCCTTGGTGATAGTACCAGGAATGTGACCTGATCTTCTGCACCATACCCAGCATCAATATTCAAATGCATGGTTTTATGTATCCTGAAATGCAGTCAAGAAGTCTTCAAAAAAGTTGGAGTATAATTTGGCTGAACCATGTAATTCTCTGGGGACAGTGAGGCACAGCTTGGTGGGAGGGGTAGCAGGGAGGGTGGCCTGTCAGAGGGAAAGTCCTCTCTCCACAACTCCAGAGGGATGCATTGTTATACCCTGGGGGAGTTGAAACTAGAGAATTAGGGACAATAAAATATAATTTAGATTTTAAAAGTTCAGGAAGCCAAACATTTACTACAAGATATGAAACAGATGTGGATAAAGATATGACATTTCTATGAAATATACTGGGTACAAAAGATGTTCAACCTCTCTCTCTCTCTCTCTCTCTCTCTCTCTCTCTCTCTCTCT
>JAJPUD010011123.1:31389-41852 GCA_023553655.1 Myrmecobius fasciatus | reverse complement strand
CTCTCTCTCTCTCTCTCTCTCTCTCTCTCTCTCTCTCTCTCTTTCTGTCTGTATCTTTCTCTGTCTCTGTCTCTCTCTCTCTGATAAAATAAATGATAGACAGACAGAAGAAAAACCTTCCATTTCTGAAATTTTTCCTCCTTATAGAAAAAATTCTACTGTAAAATTAAAATATTTTTGTAGTCTTGCAGAGCTATTATAAAACTTTTCAAATTCAACTCTAAATTTGCAGATTTGCAGTTTGAGGAGACCATAAAGGCCATCTGGTCTAACTCTCATTTTACAGATGTACAAACTGAGACAACAGGGAGCTCAAGGTCCTGTGGATAGTTGAGAATAGAGACAAGATTTAAACTTGATTCCACTGATTCTAAATATGCCTTGTTTTCTATTCTCTATTCCCTTTGTAATGTATGATAGTTGGTGTCAGTATCAGCATTGCTGAATCAGACAGTACCTCAAGCCATCCAATCTGCCAGTGTTTGTCTACATATTTGTTTGATATGCCTGATAGATAGGAACCACATAATGCTGTCCTACCTTCTATATAGTGCCACTAAATCTAAAACCAGTATCAGGAATTAAAAACTTTTCAAACATTAATGCCATAGAACATTTGGGCAATACATCTGACTGGCCCAGTGTATAAAGTGTCACCTTCAAGCATCATTTCTAAATCCCTGTTTATTAGCCATCCAATATAATAGGAATCAGGATAGGGATTGAACTATTTCCAGGGTTGTTGGAACTTCTAGGTTGGGATCTTTCTCTTAATTCAGATCAGCATATTCTTTCCAACTTTCCAACTATGCCCAGAGCACAAAGGAATTAACTCATAACTAGTATGTATCATAAATAGATCTGAATCCAGAGCTTCCTGGCTTCAGGACTATCACTCCTCCATGGCACCTCTCATAAGTCATACAATAATGACCAAAAATCTTGCTGTTTTTGTTGGTGGTGATGATACATGAATTCACAAAAGATTTGTCCTTTTCTTAGCATATTGAACTTCTCTGTGGGAATTCCTTCTATTAACACAGATGACAACCTGTCTATCACTTAGTAGAGTATTTTAGGGAAACATATAGTTTGAGACTTTGACTTAAGGTAGAGAAGGAGGAGGACAATGGAAAAGGGACAAGAAGAAAAGAAAAGGGAACAAGTAGAGAAAGAGGAGAAGAAAAAAATTAAAAAGAAGGGGAAGGAGAGGAGAGGAGTAGAAAGATGAAATGAAGAGGAAGAAGGAAAAGGAGAAAAAAAGAGGACAATGATTAATAATGAGATATATTTGAAAAGAGCACTGCACTGAGTCTCAAAGCACTAAATTTTGGTAGGAATGATGTCTCCAAAGCATGCTAACTACATTATCATCCTGGTCAATTATTTTTTTTTAAATCAGCTATTGAAGATTCACTCTCTACCTCTGTGAAATAGGAGTGAAAATAAAAGAACTATCTCATAAGGATATTATAAGAAAAGCACTTTGTAAATCTTAAAATAGTACGTAATTCCTTCTTATTATCTTTACTTATACATAACTATTTTTCTTATTTTAAGAAATCTTCAAGTCTTAGGTCAGCCAAACTTTTCAATCTAATCTGATAAGCCACTTAAGGAGAAAGATTCAGTTTGGCAAAAAGCCTCTTAAAGGGCACATTCTTTTAAACCACAAAAAGTAAGTCGAACATGGAAGTATCTTTGAAAAGAACTCCTCAAGTTTGACACAAACAGTACCATAGATGACTTTATCATTCTGGTGAAACCTATGAATGTCTTCTCAGAATAATGTTTTTAAATGCATAGGATTACAAAGGAAAACAATAGTATTGAAATACAGTTATCAAAATATTTTTTTAAACGAGTTCATGATGAATACCAGGTTAGGAATCCCTGACCTACAAAAGGATCAGTATCATTCCAAAGTTTCCTACTGAGTAGAATAAAATGATCACTTTAAATAAGTCCAAATATATAAATACTGTTATTATCACAATATTAGCTATGTAACACAATATTTGATATTCTCAATTAGAACCCTTAATTTGTTTGTTGTGGTACCAAGCAGTCCCTCGGTAATTGTTTCATTTGTCTGGGTAACATATTTTGGGAAAAATACAATAATTAAATTACCTTAAAATTTAAAAAAAAGATCTGAAAATAGCATTCTTATTTAAATTATAATAGTTCAAACTCATCTGAGATTTCTCCATGTCTACAATAACGCAGCTGTTTTCCTCAGGGTGCTCTCACAGGATCATAAAAAAATATATATTTGTTATGAGCCTGCAGAAACCCCAAAGAAAGCAGCTGTGTTTTTGATAAACTGGGTTTGGTTTTCAACACTTTGAGCTATGGAGAAATTTACACGGGAATCCTATGCATTGCACATCCATGAGTACTATCTCTTTGAAGAAGAAAAAATACATTGCATTCAGTCAAAGTTTCTGTGGCAAAGTGGGTTCACTGCTCTCTGAGCTGAGCTAAGGTATGAAATTAGAAACCTGACCTCCAACGAAAGACTTTGCCCTGGACTTAAAAATGCCATTCACTCTAGACTCTGAGCCATCACTAGGGAAATCACTGTGAAGGGTATAGGGATGTTCTACATGAACTTTGCCCATTATACATCAGAGCGTTCCTCTCCTTTTCCCCCTGAATATTCAGTCAGGAGAAATGTCATAAATCAGCTGCATTAACCATGGAATTGAGCCTGAGTGATTGAAGATTTGGGCCTTTGCCAATCACAGATTCTCATGGTACAAAAAGGCAATGCTAAACCTTCTAGGTATCATAACCTTTGCCATCAAAGTATTTATTCTGGTTTTGGGGAAAGAAAACAAAGACAAGGGGGGTGACTTCCATATTGTCTTTTTTTGTTAAGACCATGATGGAGAATTTGTATGGAGGGGAGTGGGAGTGGGGATAGGGAGATTGGCCAGTGTTTGCTGTTGTAGATAGCAGTTCCTCAACAGGGAAATTAGGCTCTGTCATCTTGCCCTTCCTATTAATCAATCTCTCTGATAATCTAGCCTAAGGGAGATAAATACAGTACACTTAATAAATACAATCCAGAGAATGAGAGTGAAGGTTTATCTTTATATAATCCAATGTGATGTGATCCAATAAAAATGCATTTATTAAGAACTAAGAAGGAAAGAAAAAAAAAAACTTCTGTCATCAAAGAACTGACCCAGGGGAGCAAACAATAGGTAAACAAATAAGTATATTCATGTTAACTTGAGGAGATAGATGAGAACTAGCCACCAAGGTGATGAAGAAAAGATTTTGGTAGGGGAGGGCAGAAAAATGAATCTTTAAAGGAAATAATGTATTGCAGGAGCCAGAGATGGGGTGGGGGTAGTGGATTCTGGAAGAGAGAAAAGTTCCTGAATCAAGAGATAAAAGCTTGAGCTCAGAAAACAGAGAAGACTAGTTTGACTAGTATATGGAGCAGGGTGATGTGTAGTGAGCCTGAAAAGGTGATTGTAGATGAATCTGATTGCAGCATTTCACCATTTTGCTGCTAAAGATAAACAAATTCTAAAAAAATCTTTTAATTGAGAAGCTAGACATAAGTTTAAATAAAAAAGAAATCTTATTCCTTCTTCATGTAACCAGAGGTGGCACAGAGCAGGAATAGACTTTTAGACAATGGACAGGGAAAGCTGATGACTCATTGGACCTTTAAAAAGGAAATGACTCCCCACCTCCATTGTGACTTTTTGTTCCTGTCTTTAGAACATCTGAGCCTTTTATCTTGTTTAGTGCCAACTTGTCCATTTCTCTCGGCTCTTCCCTCTCACTTAATCCCTATTGGATTAACATTCTTTCCTTCATCTGTTTCCTTTTTTGATTTTAAAAGCTAGGTAAACAGATTAGGAAATCTTCAGCAAAGTGCATTTGGACTAAGATTTTTATTTACTAATACAGTTAAAAAGTATTAAGTGTTTGAGATTAGATTTGAACTCAGGATCTCCTCACTTCAGGATCAGTACCATCTAAGCGCCACCCATGAGACTTTCTTCTCTGTAGCTTACATGTTTCAGAAAACAAACTGTTCACATTCTTTCTGTAATGTAAGAGCCTGTAATCTAAACTTTGTCACTAATCGTTTCAGAACCACAGAATGCTGCATCTGGAAAGAGCCTTGGAGATCACCTACATATAAGTTTCTCATTTGATAGATAAAGAAACAAAGGTTCAGAGTTGGTCAAAAGATTTGTCCAAGACTGTTAATTGGGAAAATGGCAAAGTCAGGACAAAAATCCAATTATCCTATATTTACATCAGTTAATTAAATGCTTTACTGATTTTCTAATATGTGCTAGAGGTAGAAGAAAATATGCATTCAAATTATCTGACACAGAAACCACCCATAGTAGGCACTTATCAAATGACTGTTGGATTACCAAATTAAAACAGTTTATTTTTCACTAGGGTAGAAAAAAAATTACATGAATGCTATAAATCAATACAAAAAAATCCACAAAGTAAAACATTATTTGTGCATGAGAAGGCATCAGTAAATGGGGGAAACTAAGAAAAATTCTCTAAAGAGTATGATTGAGCTGAGTCTTTAAGTAAGCTTGATTCTTATCAGCAGAGAAGAAATGAGATTGTATCCCATTCAGAGGATTCAATGAATGCAAAGGTAAGGGAGATAGGAGACAATTGTCTTTTACAGCAAATAGCAAATTAGTTGATCTGGAATGTCAGGTTCATGTAGGAAAGCAATATGAAATTTGACTATAAAGAAACTGGAGTCAGATTATTATGCGATTTTCATTCAAAACAGAGGAGTTGTTTTTTGCTCTTGTTGAATGCTATCACTCTTGATTTTTGTGTGAAAAAAAGTTATTTATAGTGCCACCAGTCTTCCCTACATACATGAATGTCTGTTGACTATCTTTTGTTTACAGTTAGAAAGAAGGTGCAGGGGCAGCTAAGTGGCACAGTAGATAGAGCCCCACTCCAGGAGGACCTGAGTTCAAATGTGGTCTCAGACACTTAACACTTCCCAGGCAAGTCACTTAACCCCAAGTGCCTAAGCAAAAAAAAAAAAAGATTGTGCAACTGTCAACAATCAACCCAAATGACCTTTTGCTCTTCTTTTCCTGTGTCCTTGGGTCTTGAGACCTAGAAACATTTTAACTTAAACAGGTGGAAAGCAAATATCTTTATTCATATGAAGGAAAAAAAACTGCAGTAAATGGAAATAATTTGTCTATTGTGCTCCATTTAATATTATTTTCTCTTAATAAATAGGATGGTCACAAGGGAAAATATTATAGCATTCTCTCTTTCCTATATCTCATCCACCTTGTGTACTCAAACACCCTCCTACCCACCCCCATACATGCACACACACACACACCCACACACACACACACAAACACACGAGATGCATTTGTGTCTTTCTGGAAAAGACACTCAACCATGGTTTATCACTCAGCACCATCTGCAGTGGAAGGGAAATTACTTGAGTCATGTAGAATTGAGAAGTGAACAAAGGCTCCTTGTAAAAATCCTCATCTAACCTTTTTCTGTAAACATGGACTCCTTTGGAAATTTGGTTAAGCCTGGATATGATATACCCCTCTGAGATTAGTTGTTTGTATGTATGGATATGTAGATATACTACATTTTTTTTCTTTTTCTTTTTTCTATTACAAATTTATTTTCAATTCATATAACAAAATGAACATTTCCATAATATAGTATAATAAAAAAGATGGTTGCAAATGAAATTGTAAATCTACTATACACAACTTGAGGTTCTCTTCAAATACACAACACATTTATCATGTAAATTTCTTTTTTCCCCTTTTTTCCTCCCCTCCTGCCCTAGTGATAGCTACCATTAGGATATACATATACATATAGATATGTAGATATACACATATATATGCAAAATTATTCTATATATAATTCTATTCAACTCTTTCAGCCATTTCCCAATTGATAGGAATTTCTGCAACTTCCAATTCTTTGCCACTACAAAGAATGCTGCTATAAACATCCCATTTATATTCAGAGTCATAATTATTATATTTTAATTTCTTTCCATTTAGTTTTTACTTACTATTTTCATACTTTAATGTGTTATCAGTGGTTTTGGTATAAGACGGCTTTCACAACTGCCATCTTGGAAAAGCATTTCTTGTGGAGAAGGAGCCAGCTATCTCTACCAACTGCCATTCATAGGACAATTAGACCAATATAGCTGAAGCAGTAAACACCCTGAGGAAGAGAGAAGACATAGCATGTGCCAGGTAAATTGAACTTCAACCAACATATTGCCATCTTGACTATTGTCTTTCCTCATATCCTGATGAGACAGCCTAGGATCCTTTGGGAATTGTAATGTTTTCAATTAGTTATCATATATCATCCTGAGAAGTAACCCCTAAAAACTGGCAACATTTATTCATCATTGCTACAGTCAAATCTCTTGAAAACTCAGAATAGAAAATTCTTGTCTCCAAAGTCCTTAGCCATTAGTACTGGCAAATGGTTCAACACAGGATATTGATATCACTTTATCAGTGGAAATCCAATTAAAGACTAGACAATACTATCAGCTTTGCTATTGTACCCTGTGGACATTGGGACCTTTCCAAATGACTTGCTACTGAAACTTTCCATATGTATTGTCTACACTGTTAGAAAATGAGCTCTTTGAGACCATTGACTATCTTCTTTTTCCATTTGTATCCCCGGCACTTAGCACAGTATTTGTACTTGATAAGTATTTATTAAATTCTTCATTAATTCATTTACTCATAGTCTGTGAAGAGAAATTAGATGTGTCCCCAAATATAAAAGGGCTTGCAATTGCCTATAGTTGCTAAAGATCCCCTAAAATATCAGTTATCTGTCAGGACATTTTCCTGATGCTGATAATTGACAGTAGAGTTAGTAAGCTTGTCTTACAGAATTGAAGTAAGAGGTTGAAGCAGAATCACAAATAATATCTAGCATTTATATAGCAGTTTAAGGTTTGTAAAGGGCTTTACAAATATCTTATTTGATTCTCATTACAGCCTCACTTTATAGATGGAGGTTGACAGAAGTTGAGTATCAGGGTCATGCAAACAGGAAGTGTCTGACTCAGATTTGAAATCAGTTCTGTCTGATCCTAGGCCCAACTCTATTCACTGTGCTGCCCAACTATTCAAACAATATCAGTTTGAAAGGACCTTATTAACTATAAACAGAAGGAATCCATAAATTAATTTCTGCATGGTAATTCAATTCAGAAGGAATAAAATGTTATAAGTACCATTCTACTGAGGAGAAAAAGCAGCTGTACAAAGAGACTGATGAAAAAACACAAATAACCCATTAACCAGTTAAGATTTTAGAGATTGTATGAAAGATGGAAAGGAATACAGGTAATGGAGGATAAATAAAGTTTGCCAGAGTTTTTCAAAAATAATGTTAGGAAAGTTCAATCTTAGTATTCACTGAGGTTAGTTAGGAAGGCTGACAATAACAAGCATGGTTTTATATGGCAATAAAAAAAAGATTAAAATGGTGATAAAGTAGCTACTTGGGGTGGTGATACAGGACAATGTGTAGAAGGTAATTCTTTTCTTTTCCTGAATTCACTTTCTTTTCTGGATTTTCATACTTTTTCCTCATTCTCTTCCTCTCAGTCTGACTGAGCCTTCTGATTCTCCATCATTGAATCATTAGTTATATTTACTACACTAACCTAAGATTTTCTCTATTCTAATCTGTTTTCCCACCCAAACACCAAAGTGCACTAAAGTGCAGGACTAACCATGTTACTCTTCTACTTAGCAAACTACATTCTAGACATGTAAAATAACTGGCAGATGAAACTTGAATAATTTTCAATCATTTTGGAAAATTATGAAAAATGGAAGATGTACTAAAAGATTGAAAAGAACAAATACTTTCCCAATTTTGGAAAAGAAAAGAAAAAGTAATTTGAAAAAATAGCCTATAAATCAGTGAGCTTAGTACCAAATCCAGGGCAAATTCCTACAGCAAACAAGTAAAGGAATTTTTAGAGAACAACTGGAAAAGGGAATGGAGATTATAAAGAGTCATCAGAGTTTCATCACAAAGAAGTAATAATAGAATGATTTTACTTCTTTTTATGTCAGAGTGACAGTGACTGGATAAATACATGAATTAAAAAAAAAACATTTATTAAGGGCTTACTATGTTCAAATACATGGGCAGCTAAATAATGCCCTAGAGATAGTGCTGAACTAAGAGTCAGGAAGACTCATCTTCATGACTTAACATCTGTCCTCAGACATTTATTAGCTTTGTGACTGTAGGCAATTCACTTAACTCTATTTGCCTCAATTCCTCATCTGTAAAATTATTTTGAGAAAAATGGCAAACCACTCCAATATTTTTGCCTCAAACATCCCAAATGAAATCTCAGACAGTCGAATACAACTGAAACTACTGAACAGTAACATGTGTGAATAGTATTCTAGGGTAGAAAAATAAATACAAAAGCCTAGAATCCAGTTCATCTTGGTAATAGGATCACATTGAGGGAAGCTTAGGGTATTCTTGTTTTCTATCTTGGCTATCACCTCCTTTTGCCAATTTTGTGAAGGCTAGTATAGTCCCAAAAATTATTCTCCACAAAAGAGAAAATAAAATGAGATTGGAAACATAAATCAACAAAAAAGCATTTGTTAAGCACATATTATGTGTCAAATACTGAAATTAGTGTTGGGTATGCAAATATTTTTTTTTTTTATCTGTGACAAACCATTGTCACTTTTTAAATTTAGTTTTGGGTTGGATCATATGGTCTCAAGTTTCTTTTCAACTCTGAAATTCAATATTTCCTATGGGTTGATGGAAGAATTTAATTCTTGTCAAAGAAGTATGAAAAGACATCATTGAGTATATGAAGAATATTCAGTCAGTCAACAAGCATTTATTAATCAAGTACCTACTATGCTTAATAAATGTTTATTGATTACATCATGTCACATGTTAAATGTTGAAAATTACAAGAAGATGAAGTGATCCTATTATGTGACTAAAATGAGAAAGGATGAAGGCACACCTCCATTGTCATACTACTAAGCATGAATTTTCTTAATGACCAAGGAAAGCCTCTAATATATTTGCCCTGTCTTCTCTATAAAGACATAGATATATTTTCCTAGCTAAGCAGGCATGAATGAACTTCCTTCAATAAGACTGGAAAGACTTCCCATCATTATTTTTTTAAATATTGAAATGATGCTGCCACCAATCATTTTTAATACTTAATCCTGACTTCCAGGGGGTGGAGCCAAGATGGCGGAGTGAAAAAGTGACTCTCTGCATCCTCCTCCAATCTTCTCTCAAACCAACAATAAAATAAGCCTCTGAACTGATCTTCAAGTCAACGAATCCAGAAATATTTGGACACTGATTTCTGAAGAACTTCATATCAGGTTTGCTAAACTCGGACAGAGGGATAAGCAGTGGACTCGGGTGTAGGCCAGAAGTGAGGGTGGGACTCAGCTCATTGTGGCAGAAACACCAAACTCCAAACTCCTGGAGTTTATCTGAGGCACTCGGGACACTCTGCCCTGATTGTGGGCAGGTGTTCTGGCAGACTTGCCTTGTTTGAGGAGTAATTCGGACTTAGTCCTAGCCCCCACCAGCCCAGCACCTTAAGTTAATTTGCCAAATTGCCCCAGGGCAAAGATCTTCAGCCACCATTTTTTCTGAGCCTTAAAGAGTCATCCACACTATCTAAAAAAAAAATGAAGCCAGAGAGAGCTCTCACCATAGACAGCTTTTATCAAGAGAAAGAAGGGATGACCCCAGATCCTGAGGTTCCTTTAGACAAAATTCCAGGGGAAGTTATTAAGGACCATCACTGGTCCCCTTTTCAAAAGGACTTTCTGGAAGATTGCATAAAGAACCTCATAAGAGAGCTGGAGGATAAATGGGAAAATAAATTGAAATCAGTGCATGAAGGATACAATATCTTGCAAGAAGGATATGATGCCCTGCAAAAGAGATATGAAAAAGACACCAATTTATTGAAAAATAAAATTAATGAAGTGGAAAAAGAGTGCAATAAACAAAAAAAATTCAATTGGCCAGTTACAAAAGGAATTTAAAAAGGTAACTGAAGAAAACAACACTTTAAAAATAAGAATTGAACAAATGCAAGTGAATGACTCAATAAGACTTCAAGAATCAGTCAAACAAAAACAAAAAAATGAAAAATTAGAAGAAAATATGAAATATCTCCTAGGAAAAACAACTGACTTGGAAAATAGATCTAGGAGAGAAAATCTAAGGATTACTGGACTTCCTGAAAGCAATGATGAAAAAAGGAATCTAAACACTATCTTCCAGGAAATCCTGAAAGAAAACTGCCCTGAGATTGTAGAATCAGAAGGCAAAATCACCATTGAAAGAATTCACCGATCACCTGCTGAAAGAGACCCCAAAAT
>JAJPUD010011123.1:1275-20567 GCA_023553655.1 Myrmecobius fasciatus | reverse complement strand
AAAGGCAGATCTGCCAAAGCACCTGCCTGCAAGCAGAGCAAAGTGGCCCAGGAGTCTCCCAGGGGCTTCCTGGGTGCCCAAAATCCGCCCCTCTATCGCAGCCCTGACTTCAGCCCCGGCTGGAGTCTGATCGCGACCAGCGGCCGATTTCCCCTGAGGCTAACCTTCTCCGACTTCTTTCAAGGTAGATCTTTGATAGAAGTGCGTTGTAGTCCGAATGCTTGGAGTTGCTCTCACTTAGAAACCAGTTGGAAGGCTCACTGTCTGGGTTTGAGGGAATGTCCCGGGAGTTCACAGAGAAAGCTGTCCGCCGTTCGCCATCTTCAGGTTGCACCTTCTTTAACGGAGTTCTAAAAGGATTTGTCCCTTATTGTATGACACTTTGTGGTGAATCAAGTTATATGAAGATTGATGCATTTTTTTTCAAGACAGTTCAGTTTTGATAGCTAAATATATATGTATTTCTCATAATATGCAGTAGCAAAGGTAAATGAGAGGTAAGGAGAGAAATACCTTTCTATGGAAATGTGCATAAAGTCCAAACTGGGGCACAAGTGCATATAAAACAAAGACTGGGCCAGTTTAATAATCTAAGTTTTTTTCTAAAATGATCAAATCCAAAAGTCTAAGATAATAA
The DNA here is from genome assembly GCA_023553655.1 of Myrmecobius fasciatus. Taxonomy (NCBI): domain Eukaryota; kingdom Metazoa; phylum Chordata; class Mammalia; order Dasyuromorphia; family Myrmecobiidae; genus Myrmecobius; species Myrmecobius fasciatus. The sequence continues at coordinate 19,930 of JAJPUD010011123.1, read as the reverse complement.
TATATAATATTGGGGGAACCTGGGTGTTGTGGTGAACTGAGTACTGAATCTGGAGTCAGGAAGACAAATGTATAAGTCTCACTTCAGGTACTTACTAGCTATGTGACCCTGAGCTTGTAACTTAACCTTTCTTTTTTTTCTCAGTTTTTACAAGCAAAAAATAAGCATAATAATAACTACTCTCACACAGGATTGTTGAGAGAATTAAGTGAGATATTGGTAAACTATTTAGCATAATGCTTGGCATATAGGAGGAATTATATAAATGCTTACTATTTATTTTATTTATTAATATAGTTCACATGTGCCGTCTTAAAAAGGGGATGGGGTAGAGAGAAAGAATCTGGAACTCAAAAATTTAAAAACAAATGTAAAATATATTTTGCATGTAACTGGGTAAAATAAAAATATTGAATAAATAGATATAGTATTTTAGGATTTCCAAGAAACTATGTATTTGTACATACAACTATGTATATGTGTGTGCAATTCTTATTTGATAATTCCTAAAATGATCATTATGCCAAATGCAATAGAAATTTAATCCAGAGAAGTGACAAATCAGGAGGTGATAATATAGGGTGTGATCAATGAATTTATGCAAACTCCTTTTTCGATGCTTTTTATAGCAGCTAAATGCTTCTCTCATATTCTGCTTTATTGTTCTCATCAAAAAGAGAATTCACCATGTTCTCCATGAGTCTTCTCTGACTCAATGATACAGGCACAATTATAGATTCTTACATGACTATATCCAAGCTAGGACATTGATTTCAAAGGACTGTCAATAATGGATGTTTTTTGGTCTCTTTCATCAGTGAATGACAGGACTTCCCTAATATAAGTTGCTTATCAATTTAGCAGGATTGTACCCAAGTCTGAGGTCCAGAGGATGCTGTTCCTCCATCCCCATCTGCCATCTACTGAGAGTTGTTGAGGCTCCTACCATTACATGAAGGATAAAAAAAAAGAATTGCCTTGAATGGGCTTTTGTAGCTTCTACCCAAAGATAAGTTTGTTTGTATGCTTATTATACTTCTGTTTTTTTCTGGACACATTTGATTGATGTTTTATGGGTACTTCTGCTTGTCCTCACAAGCAGGCATTGTCACAGGAATGACAGCATTCTGAGAACCTAGATCAGTTTAATGGGTAGCTCCATACTTTCCTAGACTCTACATTCTGGCTTGAATTTTTAATTTCAGCACATAAACCAAGGTTATCAATCATTCCCTATTCCATTTAGAGTTGCATTTACCAAAGCCATCTCTGAAGTAATTAAGGAGACACTGCACATGCCTTTAAATCAGTTCTTCAGCATTTGCAGCCTTTCTGGCACACTCCCTTTCTTTTCTTTCTTGTATGAATTCACCCTGGCAATGACAAACTATCATATCATTTCCAAACTTTCATTCACAAAATATTTATGAGTCAATTGTGAGCCTTTCCCCACTGAGAAATATAATACTACATGGCAATATGAATTATTTGAAGACATACAAATCCTTGCTTTAATATAATCCATCCAGTCCCAAGTCCACAAATTAATAACCCAAAATCTACCTCCAATATGTGATCCAGAGGAACCTAAATGCAATATCTTCAAGGCTCATGAAGATATCTGGAGACCTTGCAAACTAATCTAATGCATCCATTGCATGCATTTTCATAAATAAATAAATGGATGGATTAATAAATAAATAAAAGAAAGTAAATCTAAAGGTGATTTTCTCTGCTCTTGGGAGTACTTTTAGAGCCCATACAAAGCAAACCAATTTGAATGTTTTCTAAATATGCAGGTGCTAAATCCTCATACTTGGCAGGAATAATTATTTGCTGTATTCCCTGGATCTTCTATTTTTCTGAGTTTAATTTGTTTTCACTATGTAGAGGTAGTAAAAACACAAGACTCTACCAAAACAGTGGAAAAAATCACAACAAAATATGAGGGATTTATTTACCTTAGTATTAATTATGAATATTGTTTACATTGAATAAAAGTGAAAAATAGCAAGAGGCTAATTACCCTAATGCTTGATTTTCTACTCTATTTGTGACACAAAAACATGCCCCATGGAGTCATAAAGCTAAGACTGCTCTTAATAGTAACAATTTTTTCCTAGACTCAGGCTATATTGAGAGGCATATGAAATGATAATCCCAATATACTCTACCCTGCTCAAATTGCATAAGAATTAATTCATCAGATCTTGTCAGGTCTTGTCAAAGACACTGATAAATAGAGGATGTCCAGAGAAAAGGACAATTAGAATTGTAAAGAGCCTTCAGAATTGGTTGATTTGGTAAAATGAGGGATATTTAGGCTGGAGAAGACAAAAGAGATCCATAATAGCTTTCTTCAAAAATATGAAGATTTATCATCTAAAAGAAAGATTTAATCAATTCTTGTTCAAGGAGAGAAGAACTAGGAGCAATGAGTAGAAATTCAGAAAAGAGAATTTTCACCTTGAAACAAGAGGGAAAAAAACTCTTTAATAAGTTGAGCTACAATCAAATGAAGTGGGCTTATATGGAGTGAGCTGCCTAAGTATGTAACATTTATCCCAGAATTTAAGTACTCTTCATTGGGTACATTATAGAGCAGTTCCCAGTGTTTTTGTGTTTGTTTGTTTGTTTGTTTTGTTTTTTTGTTACATGAATTGCTTTCAGCAACAACAACAATAAAAATATATTGTGAACCCTAGATATAATTGCATATGCTGGTCATAAAATTCTATTAGATTCACGCATTGAGTGCTTACAAGAACTATAATGATAACTTTCCTTTTTTCCTTTTTAAAAAAATTTTATATTTTTTAATTAAAACTTTTTATTTACAGAGCATATGAGTAATTTTTCAACATTGACCTTTGCAAAACTCTCTGTTACAAATTTTCCCTCTTTCCCCTTACTCCCTCCCCTGGTTGGCAGGTACTCTAATACATGTTAAATATGTTAAAATATATGATAAATCCAATATATGTATACATATCTATACAGTTATCTTGCAGCACAAGAAAAATTGGATCTAGAAAGAAAAAAAACCCAACAAACTAAGAAGGAAAACAAAATGCAAGCAAATATCCACAGAAAGCATTAAAATTCTATGGTGTGGTCTACACTCAGTTCCCACAGATCTCTCTCTATGGCTTTCTTCATTGCTGAACAATAGGAACTGATTTGAATCATCTCATTGTTGAAGAGAACCACGTCCACCAGAATTGATCAACCTGATCTTTGTACAGCCTGTTATTTGTACTCTAAGAATACAAATGTTTATAATGTTTGATCACATGATTACCAAATTTATGAAGTATGACTACAAGGAAAAGTACATATGAGAAACCTATTCTGATGCAATGCACAAAATATAAATGAGGATATATGCATATCACTAATTGCATACTGGAATTGATTGTTAAGTCATGTTTGAGTTTTGGTTTGATTTGTTTTTGGAGGGGATGAAAAGAGGTCAAGAAGTTGCAAAATCTTGACACATTTGGTCAAAAATATTCAGGGTTTAATATAATTTCCATATATATACCAAAGTTATTTTGTAGATGATCATGTTATTTTCAAATCACTACAGAAATGCCTCAAATACACACATGCTTGTTGTCACTTTAATATAATTGATTAATTATTTTCCTAAAATGCTATTGATGAATTTTAGAATGAATCTCTTGGATAATTATATCTTATCCCAAAGAGATTCATCTATCACTACATGAAATCTCCTGTTATACCCTAGCTTCTGGGATAAGTATTCACTATTTGACAAAAACTGCTGGGAAAATTGGAAACTAGTGTGGAAGAAATCAGGGCTTGACCCACATCTAACACCACATACCAAGATAAGATCTAAATGGGTTCATAATCTGGATGTAAAGAGTGATATTATAAGTAAAATAGAGGAACGTAATATAGTTTACCTCTCAGACCTATGGAGATGGAATGAATTTATGTCCAAAGAAGAACTGGAACTCTTAATTGAACACCAGATAGATAATTTTGACTATATTAAGTTAAAAATTTTCTGTACAAACAAAACAAATGCAGTCAAGATTAGGAGGGAAGCAATAAATTGGGAAATCATCTTTACATTTAAGGGTTCTGATAAAGGTCTCATCTCTAAAATATATAGAGAATTGTCTCATATTTATAAGAATTCAAGCCATTCTCCAATCAATAAATGGTCAAAGGATATGAACAGACAATTTTCAGAGGATGAAAATAAAACTATTTGTAGTCATATGAAAAGGTGCTCCAAATCACTATTGATCAGAGAAATGCAAATTAAGACAACCCTGAGGTACCACTACACACCTGTGAGATTGGCTAAAATGACAGGAAAAGATAATGATGAATGTTAGAGGGGATGTGGGAAGGCTGGGACACTGATGCATTGTTGGTGGAGCTGTGAATGGATCCAGCCATTCTGGAGAACAATTTGGAGCTATGCTCAAAAAGTTGTCAAACTGTGCATACCCTTTGATCCAGCAGCATTTCTGTTGGGCTTGTATCCCAAAGAAATCATAAAGGAAAGAAAGGGCCCCACATGTGCAAGAATGTTTGTGGCAGCCCTTCTTGTAGTGGCTAGAAACTGGAAACTGAAGGGATGCCCATCAATTGGAGAATGGCTGAATAAATTATGGTATATGAATATTATGGAATATTATTGTTCTTTAAGAAACGACCAGGAGAACGATTTCAGAGAGGCCTGGAGAGACTTGTATGAACTGATGCTGAGTGAAATGAGCAGAACCAGGAGATCATTATACACGGCAACAGCAATACTATATGATGATCAATTCTGATGGACATGGCTCTCTTCAACAATGAAATGTTTCAAACCACTTCTAATTGTTCATTGAAGAAAGCCATATATACCCAGAGAGAGGGATGTGAAATGTTTTCATACTTTCTTTTTTTTTTCTTCTTTTTGCTGAGGCAATTGAGGTTAAGTGACTTGCCCAGGGTCACACAGCTAGGGAATGTTAAGTGTCTGAGATCAAATTTGAACTCAGGTCCTCCTGACTTCAGGGCTGGTGCTCTATCCACTGCGCCACCTAGCTGCCTCTCATTTTCATACTTTCAATTGATGTTTACTTACTTACATCACGTTTCCTTTATCTGATATTTCTTTCTTGTAGATACAATTTTTCTTGCACAACAATGATAAGTGTGGAAATGTGTATACATATATTCTATTTGTCAAGTACTTCATCATAATTAACATGTAGTGGATATCCTGCCATCTAGGGGAGTGGTGGGGAGTAGGGGGGTAAAATTTGTAACAGAAAGCTTTGTAAGGGTTAATGTTGAAGAATTACCCATACATATGTTTTGCAAATAAAAAGAAATTACAAAAAAAAATAAAAATAATTTTAAAAAAAAGAAATCTCCTGTTATAGGGAAATTCTTAGTCAGGAAGACACTGGATTCAAAAACCATCTACCAATTGGGAAACTCTGCAAGTCTGAGAAATCATGGAACTCTGACTTTTTCCTTGTAAATTCTTTAAATCCTCCAACTGTTAATAAATCAAATAACATTTTCTCAATGAGAGATTTTGGCTTATTGCAATTTCCTTTCTCTGCAGAATATAAGAATCATGGAGAAAGGAATAGGAATCAGGCAATAAAGATATAGATAGGCCAGTATATAATTTCTCTATCATAATGAACTGACTCGGGGTAACTGACATGTTAGGTATTAGACCTAAAAAAAAAAGTAAGAAATAATTTCATCTAAACTTTTTTATAGGAAAGGAAACTGAGACCCACAGATCTAAGTTCATTAAATTTGACAAATTTTTCTTCCAGAGGTCAATGGCAATATGATTTCCAGTTCTCCATATGAGAAAATCAGATTGATGTTTAAATGAAGAACTTAAAGGGGAATTTCATGATTTGATCTAAATTCTTTTATATCCTTTCATTTTCTAGTAGAAAGGAAATTCTAATCCTATTGTAGAATATAATTAATCTAATAAATCTAGATGTTAAAATAGTTAATCTTGTGCCATGGCACAGTACTGGTCCTGAAGTCAGGGCAAACCTGAATTCAAATCCAGCTCAGATAATCTGAGAAAATTAATCATTTGTGTACAAGTCACTTTATTTCAATCTACTTCCTTTTCCTAATCACTAAGACAGAGAAAATAGTATCTACATTCTAGAGTTTTTTTGAAGATAAGTGAGATGTTATTTGTAAGGTACTTTCAATCCTTAAAATGCTCAAAGTACCATACAGCTTATTATTATTCTTATTATTAATAAGAAATAATATCACAGTAACACTATGAATACTATGACTCTCCATAGTGTCTTCCAGCATACTAAAAGACAATTTAGCATATACACACACACAAATTGCAATCACTAATAAATCCCAACTACAAGAAGATTATGACATTGACATAGATACCATCTTTTCAATTAGGCCCTAACCTTTTGGGCAAGATTTTTCTTTTTGCTTTTTGATTGATCTCAGCCTACAACAGGGCTTCTTACCCTGGGGTCCAAGCTTTATTTTTCAATATCTCCATAACTATATTTTAAAATATTTGGCTTCCATGATAATTCTATGCATTTTATTTTATGCATTTAAAATCAACATTCTAAGAAAGGATCCAAAGGCTTCACCAGATTGGTAAAGGGGTTCATAATATGCACAAAAAAGGCTAATAAGCCCTGCCCAATTGTTTACAAATAATCCTTGCATCTTATAATCAAAGAAAGATCATGGAATAATACCATTAGAAATTTAGAGATGAAAGAAATCATACCTATTTAGCCCACTCTCTTAAATTTACAATCGAAAGGGAAGGTCCCAGTGATTCAGTAATTTGTCAAAGAGAGCAAAAGGAAAACTGGGAGAAAATGGAGAGAAGGAACAAAGGAGAAAACAGACAAACAGAGAGCCAGAAACAGAGAGACAGATAGAAAAAGAGAGAGTCATAAAAAAATACAGAGACAGAGATATGATGGAAGAGGGCAGCTTTTATAGAACTAGCTAAAAGGAAGGCATTCAGTTTTACTGATAAGAACCATGCCCATCAAACATTTCCATATTTTCTACCACCATTGACAGAAACTTTACAGGAAGAATAATTAATTAGAATGTAATCAATTCATCTGAAGTGATATGTCTGTCACTCTGAGACCCTTTTCCCTTCTCTGACTTAGGATGGACAAGAAGATCTTGCTTACCTCTTAACTTACCTGTTAACTCTTAACTATTAATGGGCTTTTGATAATAGCCAGTAAAACTCTTGATTTCTCCAGGCCTTTATATTATTATTATGACCACAATAGTTCCAAATCAAGCATATGAATGGGGTGAAAATCTGGTCAAACATCTGAATGTAGAGTCTGTACACATCATCCACTATTCAGATAATTGACTTCTAAACTAACTGCCTTGGGCACCGGGGAGAAATAGCCAGAAAGAATAGTATCCTTAATCAAGTGAGGATTATTCAAATAGGAAAATGTAGGTATTATTAATTAACTGAAAGTTATTGGTTTTGAGCTCTCATACATTTAGTTCATCTAACTGATTTTTTTTAGTATAAGCAGATATTTGATACTTTAGAACACATTGTAAACTACTCAAGAGCAAGGAGCTCCTATTCTCTAAAATAGTAATCTTTAATCAAATATATACATCCATTATAATTACAAAAAACAGAAATCTAATATTTTTCCTGGATACCAGCTCATAAATCCCTTTTTCTCAACCTTAGTATACATTAGGAAGGAAGTGTCAAAGGATTGTGGGAAAGTGCTTGAGCAAAGGGGTGACCAGGTTAAGGGGGGGGAAAATTAAACACTTTGCTATTTCAAACACAAACCAATCAAGGGAAATCCACTCAAGTTCTCAAATCCTTTTAGGGTGGAAAAGGGGGAAAATAATCTTTCATTTCAGTCATTTTCCATAGGACTATAATTCATGAGAAGGTCTATAAAGCAAGTTCAGGGTCAGCAATGAGGGTAAGCAAGTTCAGGGTCAGCAATGTAGACATTAGTTATGTCACATTTCCTAACCTGACTGGCCCTAATTTAGAGCATGGTCCCACAACTACATCCTCCCAAGCACTTAACTTTTAACTGTCTATCATAGGAAACATGACAATTAGTGATTTAAGAAGAGAACAGGAGAGGGAAAAGAGGAGGAAAATGAACTGCATTCCTGAAACATCTGGGCAAGAGGAAAGTTCATTCATTCCAGGATGTCTCCAGACAGTGGGATGCCTACCACAAAGACACATGGAAAATAAACGTGATTTATAGACATGTAGTAAATTCATTTGGAAAGCTGAGAAGTAGCATCCTAAAAAGCTTTTCATGGTTTCATATCTCAACTAAAAGATAAAATGGTTAAGAAGAAATATTTCTGGCAGGCTCCACTGGACTAGGTTATTCTGTGTTCCATAATTCAGTGTTAATTGATTGTGTAAAAGAGAAGTACTTTTGTTTTTGTATCATAAATACATAAAGCACTTAACTTCTGCTTGCTTTTGATCTGGCAGTATACATGGCCCATGTATTCAGAAAAGCCTGCCCTGAACTTCTGAGTTTTTGTTTTCCTAGCACTTTCACTTCCCTAGATCAGTCTCAGGGCCAAGGCTACCCATTTGATCATTATTGATGATACAATTCTGAGAATTTGTTCTGAACTTTTCTGGTCCAAATTTTTAGCCTCAGCCCCAGTTGCCAACTCTCAGCATAGGAATAAGACTTTGGGAGTTGTGCATGGAGGTAGGATGAAACATCAATATGACTGATATTGATTTTCTGCTTATTTTTTCCATTGTTTGTTGCCTTCCGTTTTCATTCATTTTCCCATCTCTTCTGTTCCTCCATTCCCTTCCCTTCTGTTTCCTTCCTTTCTCTTGTGTTTTCCTTTATGTCTTCTCTTCTTTTCTCCCTCTCTTTTTCTCTTATATCCTTCCCTTTTATTCCACAATTACTCTAATCCATAAAATGTCATATTGGTGCAAAAACTATTGCTTTATCTAGCCAAGAATATGAGATTGAACAAACTTTTTAAAAAAATTTTTTTCATGAGTCACTTGTTTGAATAAAGGGTATTTAGTTTCATTATCCCATCATCAGAAAAATTTTCTTGCATTTGTCTATTAAATTATGCATTGAATTATCCATAGTCTTTTGTTTTATCTTTTTATGACCAACAACATAATGTATATTATGAAACAGATCAATGGGACTAGTGATGCAGTATGTGGTCATGAGAGATAGTTTCTTAAGAGTTTTCTTGACATCAGATAGTTTCTGTATCTTCATCCATCAATTAAGCAATCAATCAAGATGCACATACTATGTGAAGTCAATTCAACAAGAATTTTTAAAATTCTTGTGTGCCAGGCACTGTGTTATGTCTTGCAGATATGTTCAGTTTAGTTATTTGCAGTTGCATCTGACTCTTTGTAACTCCATTTAGAATTTTCTTGGCAAAGATACTAAGGTGCTTTGCCATTCCTTATCTAGCTCATTTTACAAATGAGGAAACTGAGGTAAATAGGGTTAAATTATTTGCTCAGGGTGACATAGCTAGTAAATGTCTGATTTGAACTCAAGATGAGTTTTCCTGACTCCAGACCTGGTACTCTATGCACTATGATGCCATCTAGTCTTACTGATATAATACTTAATGTGTATGCTTCTCAATAGACCCAGAGAATACTTTAGCTGGTTATTAAATGAATTGAGGAGTAACAAATATATGTCTTATATGTGACACAAGTTTTAGAAGAACTACAAAGTGGCATCTAATGACTTGAGTACATAAGATGGCAGGATCATGGAAGGGAACTTAGCACCAATTTAGTTCAACTCATTCATGAAGGGAATCCCTACTATACCCTACTAGTTCTCATCCAGCTTGTGCCAATGACATCCAAGGAGAGGGAGTTTATCGCCTAACACAGTAAACTATTCCATTTTCAATTGTTCTCATTGTTAGGACATATGTAACTTTTTAATGGTAATGGACTTTATAGTCAATAGTATCACCCTAGATATTAGTCATACAATATTAAGCAAATCCTTAATCTTTCCATCCTTCTGTTAGCTAAAAACCAGGTGAGTAGAATTCAGTGGCCTATAAGGTTCCTCCAACTCTAAAATTACAGTACTATGAAATACAATAAGTGAAACAATCATTTTTTACAACTTCTCATCAACACTGATTGTCTTTTATAGCCACACAAAACACATTAAACTCCTCCTTCATATAACAGCTCACCAAATTCTTATAGGCACCTATCATGACTTCTTTTTTTCTCTAGGCCAGTTGTTCTCAAAGTGTGGTCTGAAAACTCTAGCAGGAATCCCTTTCAAGAGGTTTGAAAGGTCAAGACTATTTTCATATGTGATATTAAGACATTATTTTCTTATTAAGATGATCCTCCCTTTTTCCAGCTACATAGCTGTGTGAGGCCAGATTTTATTCGTATTCCTCAACCAAAACAACATATCACAGCTGATTGAATGCAGAACCAGATAGGAGAATACAGCTGTCTTCTATTAAACCAGAGAGTAAAGAGATTCTCAAAAATATGAAAAACAATATCACTCTTCTTACTAAGGTTTTTTGTTCTGGAAAATAGTTACTTTTCATACAAATTCTACTATATTAAATTAATTAGCCAATATGTATTTAAAATTCATGTTTTAATTTCCAATACAGCAAATATTTATACATACAACTCCCATGGATAAAAGTTCCTGAGGTCCTCAGAAATTCTGAAGCGTTTGAAAAAAATTATGAAGAGTATGAAGAGTATGAAGAAGTACTGAGGACAAAAAGATTTAGTACTAATCTATGTAAACATAGTCAGTTCCTACAGCAAAAGTCATATGACATGAATTTACCATCTTTTTTTGTCTTCTTTTGGGCAATTTCTAGCTTATTAATATCCTCTTCAACCATGATGAAATGAGGATAATATTCCAGGTAAGTTCTAATGAGATAAGAATATCATAGGACTATCATTAGTCCTCTTTATGTAGTAAAAAATTATACTAATTTGAGTTTGTTCTTGGTTTGTTTTGGTTTGTTTTGGTTTTTATTCTGTCTGCCATATCAGACAACAAAGTTAGATTGAGTTTGAAATCCATTATAATCCCAGTATTTTATTTTTTCATGACTACTACAGTTGAGAATTTTTCATAAAGAAATTTGAAACCAGCATTGATATCAGTAACATGGGACGAGTAAGTTGGACAAGTTATATTCTTCATCAGTGGGAGGGAACAGAGTTCCTCATATTAAAATGTAAATATACTGAGATTAAGATTTTTTCATTTATTGTATTCTATAGTACCATAATTTTAAATTTGGAGGAGCCTTATAGGCCACTGAATCCTACTTGCTTGTTTTTCAGCTAACAGAGGGGTGGAGAGGTTAAGGATTTGCTTAATATAATATAACTAATATCTAAGGTGGTATTATTGACTTTGTCCATTATCATTAAGCCATGATAAATCTCCAGTGTTTAATGCAGGATCTGTCTCAGACTTAATAACTGAGAGCTGATTGATTAATTGATTGATTATATAATGAATCCATTGAAGTATCAAAGTTATTCTGAATAAATAGAATGGAAAATGCTATCAAGAAAAAAGACAGGATGCCCTCAAAATTTTAGTGTCCACTGTCCTAGAAAAGCTTAGGGGATGCCACAAAGTAACTCATTTTCTTCATAGTAAAAGTGTAAAGAGTAGGAAAAAAGACTAGAATACAGTTTTACCAAAATATAAAAGAGAAAAGAAAATGTTTAAGTATCTGAAGAGTTATAGATAAAGTAGTACATCAGGGGCAAAGTCTGTGATTCCTGTCTCCTAAGAATGAGGCTGGGTTTTTTACCATCCAAAAACACTGTCTTTGTGGGACGTCTACCCCTGGATTCATAACAAATATTATACAGTTTTCATGTTAACAGTTTCCAAAAACTACGAAGATGTAAGTACTTAATTGGGATGATAAAAGAAGCAAACCTTTGCCCATTTTACCTTTAGGGCAAAAGGGAAGATTTGATCCATAAACTTAATGATACAAATGAATAGGTAATTCTTCTTATACACATTCAGTGTTTCCAGGTACAATATGTTATGACAAACCTCCCAAATCATCCTTTAAAATGCTACAATGTCAGCTTTTATTGTAGTCATCTTTGGGGACTGCAAATTGTTAACATCTGTTTTAAAATTTTTTTTGAAGCAATATTCTAAATACACTAATCTCTGGATATCCTACTAATAACTGTAATTTTCTAGTCAGCTGCTATCTCTCAAGGTAGGTTAAAGGTCACTTTTGAAAGAGAGAGACAGAGAGACAGAGAGAGTCAGAGAGATAGAAAAGAAAGATTCAATAAGAAACAGACAGAAAGACAGAGACAGAGATAGATATACAGAAAGAGATAATCACATAGACAGAAAGACAGAATTTGTAAAGAATATAGAAATTCTTTCTTTCAGCAGATTCTTGTTTGAAGTCAGTTTTATGTCTAAAAGGAAATCACATCTCCATGAGTAACCTATGCCATAATCTTTATTTTGATTAAATGTTTTGTTGGGTTACAGCATTTCTGTCTGGTATAACATTAACTTTGGCCTAAAATACTATTTTGGTTTAGAAGAGAAACATATTTTTCTGTTTTACTTCTAGAAATGGAACGTCCACAGCATATTTACTGAACTAAAGTTAAATAATACAGTGACATATTGTACCTGAAATTCTTTGGATGTATTAATCCATATGTTATTGCTACAGAATACAAGACTTTGTCATTTTACCCAAGAAAGGTATTTCTGATTGATTTTTTCCTAAACAGTATTATTGTAAATACAAAAAAAAATAATTGCTATTTAGAGCTTATGACAGCTTCTTTTGTAAAATGGATAATCATCCCTGCACTGTTTGGATGTTATGAGAGCCAGATTCGAATCTTGATTATTCCATTACAACTGATGTTAACTGGGCAAGTCTATTAACTTTTCTGGGCCCCAGCTTCCTCATCTATGAAATGAAATGATAGAAGCAGTAATCTCTGTTATCATTTCATACTCTAAATATATAGAACTATGAATATTTTAGAATAGATTTTCTTAAACTAAAGTGCATCTGTGATTGGCCAAATATAGCATTTTGACTTAAGATTTTCTCTGTTTATACTGTTAAATTTTGTATGAGTGCAATGATTCCCATGTGTGGGTTTCCATTATTTCCTGGATTAATTTTATCTTGCCTTTAGTCCTCTAGAAAACTTTGTAATATTTAAGTTCTTTATTAATAACAAATAAAATATAGATTTATCATAGTAAATTGCTAGGCTAGAGCTATTACTTTAAAGTATAATTCAGGGAGGCAGCATGATAGTAACGGATGCTAGCTTTAGCGTCAGGACCTGAGTCAATTCCCTAGTTCTATCATTTACAACCTAGGTGACCCTAACCATTTAATTTCTCGGCCTCAGTAAAATGAAGGGATCGGACAAAATGACCACTTATATTCTTTCTAGTTTTAGATCTATGAATTCCTGATATATTAAGTCCTTTGCATTTCTAAAGCTCCGAGACCACGAATGCTTTGAAGATATGCTGGTTCTTCTAAGTAGATTGTATTGGGCATATGAGGACAGCTAGGTAATACAGTGGATATGGCCTCATACTTAGTAAATCACATTAGTTGTGTGACCCTTGGCAAGTTACTTGACCCTATTTATCTCAGTTTCCTCATTTGTAAAATGAATCAGAAAAGGAAATTACATGTCACTCCAGTATCTCTAAAAAGAAAACCCCAAATAGGGTCATTAAGTGTTGGACTTGATTGAAAAAATTACTAAATAATAATATTGGACATATCAAGGAAGAGTCTTGGACACCCACAGGTTTTGTCTATTCATTCTTGCCTCTTAGGTCACAGGTAGCCTATATTGATTTCAGTTAGATGCCAGGAAAATATCTAGAACATATTTGATTCAGTTTATATATACATATATATATATATATATATATAGAGAGAGAGAGAGAGAGAGAGAGAGAGAGAGAGACAGAGAGAGAGAGAGAGACAGAGAGAGAGACAGAGAGACAGAGAGAGAGAGAGACAGAGAGAGAGAGAGACAGAGAGAGAGAGAGACAGAGAGAGAGTTTACATTTCCAAAAGACTGAATCAATTCGGGGGCAGAGAAGGTTGTTTGGATTACAGAGACAAAAAGCCTAAATATGTCACTTTCCAACATAATGAGGTGTTGTAGAAACATGACCTACCCTCCAAATAAATGCAATCCTTTTTAAGCCTCATTCTGGAAGAAAAAAAAAACTATTTAGGTTTCTTCCTTTTTCTCTTGTTTTCTTTGTTTGGGGAAGAATCTAGTCACGGTCCTTGGAATTCTATTTAATATTTTATAAAATTACTGGCAACAAGCAGTCCTTTCCAACTCAGGAGGGATTTTCAGTTTAATGGAAGAAGCTGGAACAAAATCTATAAGTAAACACATAAAGACAGGGCTGTCCATTTCTGCTTTCATTACTCTACTCCTTCAAACTGGAAGTAAGTTCTTGCAAGAACTTACAAGCCTGTACACTTTTGGCAGTACTATTGAAAATTAATCACATCCTTGCTAAGATAAGACATCAGAGCAGAATTTTAATAGATTTCAATCACTATCAAAAAGGAGGGGGATAGAAAAGCCATCATTTTTCTTGGACAAGTGAGCAGAAACAACTAGTAAGGTTTGAATTTGAATCTTCAAATAACTCAGACAGTTTATAGACTTAGTAAGATTATAAAGCTGAGGTAGGTAATTGGTACAGTAGATAGAGAACTATATCTGATGTCAGGAAGACCTGAATTCAAATGTAACCTTACTAGTTGTTTTAGTTTTCCCAGTCATAAAATGGGGGAAATAACAGTATTTACCTCACAGAGTTATGAGAATGTAATGAGATAATAATATTTTTAAATTACTTAGCACAGTTCCTAGCATATGGTAGATACTTTATAAATGCTTATTTCTTCTCCCCTCTCCTAAGACATCATATACAAAAGGTGGTCTCTTTAATTATTATTTTGTAGCTAATCAGCCCTACCAGCAGTTTTCTCTAACTTAACTAAAGTGCATCTTCCTCTACATACCAACAAGATAATGCTGTCTGTCAAAAATAGGAAACTCTCAGAGAATAGAAGACTTTCCCTCTGTATATGTCCAAGATCATACATTTAGTAAGTAGGAAAGCAAAGATTTGAATTTGGTTCTTCTAATTCCAAATCCAGCACTTTCCATTGTGCCATAAAAAAAATAGACAAAAACCAAAACCCAAAATCAACCTAAAAAACCCCTTTCCTCCTTTGATCTCCACAAGAGAACCATATCACTTTTAAGACTAGGAGGGGAAAGATACATATTTTTGGTATTGGTTAATTATTTTTTATAACTTTTTAAATCTTTTTTTTTTCTCTCTCTACATCAAATCCTTTTTTGTAAAATTCCTGTTAAATATTCTCCCCAAGAAATGCAGAAAATACTTTGGGAGTTTTTCAGTATTTGTTCAAGTCATGGTCTGAGGATGATTTGGATCTTTTTCTTTTTTTAATCATCAGCTATCATTAAAAACTAATCCACATTCTAAAATTGTTAATGCCATATGTGTCATTGATTTCCATCTTGCCAATTAAGTAAAGGTTACCGAATGGACGCTTTAGAGATTGCTTCTCTCCCTAGGCACCTTCGCCAGTGATTGAGATGATCCAGGATACTCCTTCCTACAGACCCCAAATTCCCTCTTCAAGAAAATGACCCATCATGAGGTGTTTTGTTGGGGGGAGGGAACTTACTTCAGGAGGATTTTATGAATTCCAAAACAACAGCTTCAATTTCTCCCCCATTCATAGCACATTGTCAAAGTGAATGAAAACCTTTTATTTTTGTTTTGTTTTTATTCTTTTTCTCTGAGAAGTAATGCTTGCCTGAGACTATGAATTATGTGGGGCATTTAAATATACTTTCTGACTTATTCCCCCACTAGCAAGGTCAGAATCATATAAATCACATTTTCCAGTGTGTCCCTTCATCAGCAGGACCAAAATTCAGATCACCTTTTGCAAGCTCGTGCTACGTTTGTATCAATTAAACTACAAAACAGAGAATAGAATGAAATTAAATGTATCTTTCACCTTTTAATAACACTAAGGATCTTGAGGGCAGCTAGATGGTGTAATAAATAGAGCATCAGGCTAAGAGTCAGGAAAAGCTGTGTTCAAATACATTCTCAGACATTTACTAGATGTGTGACCCTAGGCAAGTCACATAGTCCCATTTTCTTACATTTCCAAGTGAGGCTAATGATTTTGCACAGCCTTCCTTCATTTAAATCTAAATTAATTTCATGCCATAGCATCACGTCCCTGATATCATGGTCCTCTTCAAGAATCAAGGACAAACAACAACAATTTCATTTGTAAAAATTTCAACTGAAAAAGGAAACATCAAACCATTATAGTATGTTGGCCAAGAAAACCCCCAAAATGGGGTCACAGAGTTAGACACAATGAAACCATCAACAACAGCAAAAGGATCTTGCTTCTTTCCAGCATAGGGAATTAGTTTATACATGGCATTTAAAGAGTAGGATATTAGAAAGATTTCCCAAGAAAGGAAATTAGCTTTCTTTAATATTAGCAGGATCATAATGTTCAATGATATATTAATCAGTATGTATCTATTCCTGAGCAAACAGTGTATAACTGAGTTCCATCCATTCTTTAATAATACAAGTATGAAGTCTTGGAGAATATCAATTTTATTATATACTGCATTAAAGCTTAAAGTTTCATTAAGCCTTTTGTGACATCGTTTATATTATAATATCTTAGAACTGAAAGGGTCCTTAGGATCATTTAGCCCAGGCGTATTCTAGTAGGTGTATGACAACCATCACTCCTGGCCAAAAAAAAAAAAAAATGTACCCACAACATGCTTTTAAGTTTGTGTGCATTCTTAACATTCTCTGCATTGCTTTCTTAAGTTCAAATAATCAATGAAGCAGTAAATCAAGCCCTGGTTTATAATATTTGCTGATTTCCAAGGTATAAATGGCTCTCGCTGAAAATTTAACAATTACCTTTCATAACTGGTATGGGTTGGTTCCAGTACACCAATGATCTAGCACAATCTTTTCATTTTACTAAGGAGGAAATGATAGGAACAAGGGACATGAAAGGGTTAGAACTAGTATCCCTGTGTCCTGATGGTAACTGCATGTTGAGAATAACAACAATAACAATAATAAGATCATTACTTTTGCAGCATGCAAAAACTTGCAAAGCACTTTACAGATATTATTTCATTTGAGTTCCACAACCTCTCTGGAATGTAAACATTAGAGGCATATAATACTTATTATCATATTATTATTAATTGTTATTAGTTTAGAATAATTAAAATTATTAATAATTAAATTGATATTACTATTAACCATAATTATGAACAATAATGATTGCTGTTGATGTTACTGATAATTATTGTTAATATTGTTGTTTATCAGTTCACAGTTAGCTGAAAATAGAATCTTGTAGCAACAGGGATAATGGACCACTGGATAGGACATGAAGAACCTTGTTACCAGGATGTGTGTTTGAGAAGTAGAGGGAACACTGATAAAAAAGTGCTTTAGTGAACCAAAAACAAATCTCACTCAAGTCACATATTACTCTCTAGAGAAAAGAGCCTCCACTACACTGAGACATAATGATTGTTGAGGGAATAAAAGAAATTCAATCAACAAAACATTTGATGTCTTCACAGGATAATTCCCATCCCATCACCAAACCAGCCTATGAATGTAGACACAATCTAGTTCTAAATTATTTATAAAAAACAAAGAGCAGCTTTGCAATGGTTCAAAAAGTATCTGGATTGGGGCACTAGGTGACGCAGTGGATAGAGCACCAGCCCTGAAGTCAGGAGGACCTGAGTTCAAATCTGGTCTCAGACACTTAACATTCCCTAGCTGTGTGACCCTGGGCAAGTCACTTAACCTCAATTGCCTCAGCAAAAAGCAAAAAAAAAAAAGTATCTGGATTTACCTATCTTTAAGTGTGACTTTTTTCCCCAGTAGCCAAAAAAACAACCTAAAAAGCAGAAATGCTTTTTACGAGGCCAGCAAAACTATGATAGAGTAATTTCCTCAGGGGATACCTACCTTTTAATAAATAATGCTGTAAAAGTAGATTAAAAGCAGATGTTAGCTAGGGAACTAACTAATCCTTCATATGAATTAGCTATTGGATTCTCATACAGAATTAAATTTACTGTGACTTAGAACTTGGCAGAAACTTGGTTTGGGGGAGGGGTAATAAGGGGAAGTTGGTAATTAATACTTTTGTTTATTGATACTTAAAATTAGAATGACATATAATTTTTTGCAATAGTAATAGAAACCCTGTAATCTGTATGATATTCTTGCCAACAAAGTAAGCCTTTTTTTTTACTTGTTAGATATTACCTATCTTTGCTTTCTAGTTCTGCTAATTAGTTAAGATGAGTTGAATTAAAAACAGTCATGGTGTGTTAGAGTACTCAATTCAACACTTCCATTTAAAACATTTATCAAGCATTTTCAGTAAA
>JAJPUD010011122.1:0-56431 GCA_023553655.1 Myrmecobius fasciatus | reverse complement strand
TTTTTTTTTTGTTTGTTTTTGTTTTGTTTTGTTTTTGTTTTTGCTTTTTTGCTGAGGCAATTGGGGTTAAGTGACTTGCCCAGGGTCACACAGCTAGGAAGTATCTGAGATCAGATTTAAACTCAGGTCCTCCTGACTTCAGGGCTGTTGCTCTATCCACTGGGTCACCTAGCTGCCTCTTTGGTATACTGTTTTCAATTTAAATATGGAAGCACTGAAAATTAATGAACTTTAGCATGCAGTTCTCTAGAATGGGTTGTCACAGTGCCCTGACTCATGCACATTTGAGTTTACTCTTGGGGGACTAGATTCCAAGGGATCTTATCTCTGATTGACCTGAATTGGAGCTACTCCAGGGAAATGGAAATTAAAAATTGGATTTAGCTCATATCTAGGACTTCTAGATATGAGTAACAGAATCATGGAATCATTGATATTTGTAAAGGTATTTCAGCAGCCACCTACAACCTATATAGAAAAGGAATTCCTACTATAGGTGGTACTTTCCTGGAGAGGTGGACCTGGAATCAGGAAGTCATGGCCTCAGACACTGACTACCTGTGTAACCTTAGGCAAATCACTTAGTCTATATTTGCCTCAGTTTACTTATCTATAAAATAGGGATAGTAATAGCACTTAGGTCCCAGAGTTAATAGAAAGATTCAAATGAGATAATAATTGTTGTGAAGTTCAAATGAGATAATTAGCATAGTGACCAGCATATAAGAAATGTTATATAAATATAAGCTATTATCATAATATACCTGTTTATTATTTACTTGATATCTTCCAAAGAACATAACCCATCATCTCTTGAGGAAACTTGTTCTACTTTTGGACAACTGTAATTGTCAAGATTTTTTTTTCTGATATCAAAACAAAGTTGCCTCTTGATAATTTGCTACCCATTCTCCTGGCCAGACAGAATAAGTCTGATTCCTCCCCCAATTCAAATGCTTGAAAATAATTGACATATCCTTTTAATCTTGTCTTCCTTCAAATTCCTTCAAAAAAATCTTCCCAAGTTAGGCATACAAGGCCCTTCACCATCCTGATTACCTTCTTATGAACTTTCTAATTTATAAATGTCCTTCTTAAACTTAACTGCCCAGTACAAATGAGGGCAGAATAAAGTAAGACTGTGAATTCCCTATTCCTGGTATCTGTGACTCTCTTAGTACAGCCTAAGATTACATTCTGGTTTTTGGCTGTCACATCATAGTATTGATTCTTATCAAACTGATAGCCCACTAAACTTGTTTCCTCCTTCTTGTACATACAAAGTTGATTTTTTGAACCTTTAAGACTTTATTTATGTCTATTCAAATTATATCTTATTAGATTCAGCCCATTATCCTAAACTGTCAATATTTCTTTTGAATTCTGATCATGACATATTGGTTTAGTGTCATCTACAAGTTTGATGAGCAGATTAGTAGTACTGTGTTTAGATCACTGGTCCTGAAGTCAGAAGGAGTTTGTTGATATTAAACCATTAATGACTACTTGAAGTGCCAAACTACAAGTTCTGAATCCATTGTTTTTTTGGGGGGTGGGTTTTTTTAAAAAAACAATTGGGGTTAAGTGACTTGCCCAAGGTCACACAGCCAGAAAGTGTTAAGTGTCTGAGGCCAGATTTGAACTCAGATCCTCCTGAATTCAGAGCTGGTGCTTTATCCACTGCCCCACCTAGATGCCCCTCTGAATCCATTGGATTGAAATGTTCATTTAATCTGTCTCCCCATTTTCTCTTCAAAAATAGCATGAGATTTTTTTTCAACAAAAATTTGTTATAATCTAAATTATGTCAATAGAATTTTTTCATCCACTAGTTTAGTAATCCTGACAATAAAGAAAATTATTTTAATTTTACTTGACTTGTTCTTGCTAAAGCTATTATGGAGCTCTGTAATCATCACTTCTGATTTTATGTTTTCCAACCACTTCTTTAATGATCCATTCTAGAATTTTTCCAAGAAGTCACTGGCTTATAGTTTGTAGGCTTTGTTCTTTTCTCTCTTTTTGAAAATTGGGAAATTTGTCGTTCAGTCTTATGGAGATTGTTTTCAGTTAACTTTCATATATCACTGGCAATGATTCAACAATCACATTTACCATTTCTTCAGCACCTGAGTTTAGAGCTTATCTGGCCAAGTGATTTGAATTCATCAAGGTTGACTGGATGCTTTCTTACTATCTCTATTAGTCATTTCCATGGCAAAGATCATTCTTTTTGGTAGAGAAAATGGAACTGAAATAAGTGAGCAGTTCTGTCTTATCTCTCCTGTTTTCATTTTCTCATCTACTCCAAGCAAAAATCTTAACCCTTCTTTGATCTTACTTTTTCTCTTGAATGACTTTGAAAAATGTTTGTGCTGTCCTTGACTTCCTTTGTCAGTTTCAATTCATTTTAATCTTTACATTTTTTGTTAACTATTTTTACAAAGACTTGTTATACTTTTTAATTCATTCTCTGTTATCTGGTTTTGATTCTATTCCCTACAATTCTTTTTTTCATTATTTTTCCAACAGTTATCTTGGTATTTTTTTCTTTTTTATAGTTTTCAATATATTCATTTTATAAGATTTTGAATTTCACATTATTCCCCCTTTCTCCTCCCTCTTCCATCTCTAAGATAGCAAACAATATAAGTTATACAATGTGTAATCATGTTAATCATGTTCTGAAAGAAGAATCAGAACAAAAGAAGAAAATCATGAAAAACAAAAAACAAAAAAACCCAAAAAATTGAAATAGTATGCTTTGATCTGTATTCAGATTTTATGATTTTTTTCTCCAGATGTAGATGACATTTTCCATCATGAGTCTTTTGAAATTGTCTTGGATAACTGTATTGCTGAGAAGAACAAAGTCTATCATAGTTGATCACACACATTGCTGTTACTATGTATAGTGTTCTCCAGGTTCTCCTTACTTCACTCAGCATCAATTCATGTTAAGTCTTTTCAGGTTTTTTTTTTAAATCAACTTATTCATCATTTCTCCTGGTTCTGCTCATTTCACTCACTTCATGTAAGTCCGTATTTTTGGGCATCTACCTGCTCATCATTTTTTACAGTACATTTTTATATGACAACTTGTTCAGGTATTCTCCAATTGATAAGAATCCCTTTGACTTCCAGTTCTTTGCCACCACAAAAAGAGTGGCTATAAATATTGTTGTACATGTGAATCTTTTTTTCTTTTTTTTTTTTTTACTTTTCTTTGTTTATGATCTTTTTGGAATACAGACCTAGTAGTAGTAGAAGTATTACTGGATCAAAGGATATATACAATTTTATAGCCCTTTGAGCATAGTTCCAATTTGCTATCCAGAATGGCTAGATCAGTTCACAACTCTACCAACAATGTATTAGTGTTCCAATTTTTCCACATCTTCTTCAACATTTGTCATTTTTTTCTGTCATATTAGCCAATCTGATATGTGTGTGGTGGTATCAGAATTGTTTTAATTTGTATTTCTCTAATCACTAGGGAGTTAGAATATTTTTTCATGTGACTACAGATACCTTTAATTTCTTCATCTGAAAGCTGCCTGTTCATATCCTCTAACCATTTATCAGTTGGGGAATACAGTTCTTTTTAAAATAGAAATCCTTGTATATCCATATATAGATCTCTTTAGAAAAATCTTAATTTTGATTTTCACTAGAATTTTTTTCTTTTTGTACCTTCAGACTTTTGGATGACTTTCTTTGTACTGTTTTGGTCCCTTAAATCCTAACTATCTTTCCTCTGATGAAATCAACTTTCTCAAAATTTAGGCTGTATATCAGACTATATCCCAGTTTCCTTTTGTTTTCTAAGAGGGAGTAGCCATTCTCACTACCCACCAGAATTTTCATAATTCCCACCCCAGAAATAAATCACCCCCCATTAGTAAGAACCAGAAGCATCATATGATTTCTCCTTGATGGTTCCTTAATCTTTTGAAAAATGAAATTATCACTAAGGCAAATCAAAAAGTTATTAGCTGCTCTGCTTTGGCGGAGTTCCAGCAGGTGTCTGGATAATAGAAATACCTCCCATCATTGATATATCATACCTCTGTGCCAGACTTATATCTGTTTCACAGATGTTTCATGTATTTCTTCACTCTCCAGGTGTTCAATTAAAATAACTTATTTTCTCCTTTCTTTGACCTTCATGCAAATACTCTGTCTTGCTACCTGCTTTGAATCCCTGGATTTCCTCACATTAATATATCTTCTTGATAAATGCTTCTCTATTTCCTATTTATCTCTTCTGTTCCTTTGGAATTATATAACCAATCCAGATCTATGGTCCAGTCATAGATTTCATCTCACATCTCAGTGATGCCTATAAGAATAAACCATGAGGAAAACACAACATAAGACCCCCTATAAGCTTCAATTTCTTGCTCAAGAATTCGTTTTAAATTCCTTCTGGTATTGTCATTTTGGCTCACAAAATTATCAGTAATATGTAGATGTCATCCATTTTGATGTCTTGGAAGATTTTTTTATGACAATTACTTGCCTTGGGATAACAGTGGACTTATATGTTTTTAACCTTTAACAGGTCACAAAATATCTTTTTCAATATGGAATCACCAATTAATTATAACCCTTACTGTATTTTTTACTTGATAGCTTCTGTGGCTGTTGTAATTGCTATTGATAGGCAATATTCTTTAAAGGAAAAGTGCCCTCTTCATTTTGTTGAGCAATAGCTCCAAATTTCTTTTTAAGCTCTAATTGTATATTATGTTTTCCTTTCTTTTCTCTTCTTTGTAACACTTTTACACTTGCCAGTATCCTGACAAGGGTGATGTCTCTCTTCCTCTACCTCAAATGCCTTTTTCCCCTGTGGAATTCTAACTTTTCTTTTCATTAGGATCACATAATTCTCCCCTAAGTCCTAGATTATGGAAAAGCTGTTTTCTTTAGGAAGGAGATGAGCTTACACTATGAGCATAGAAATAAGTTATTGGACTATGTCAGAAATATACATATCACCTATCAATGGATGTAGGTCACTATACCATCTTTCCTCTCCATAATGGTTAAAATTTTCAGCCTTTCTTTTTATACTATGTGAAAGGCTTTAGATTTCAACCCTAAGCACCTTCTTACAATTATTATTGTCAGTTATGTCTTCTTAATAATTTAACAATCCTACTCAGTTTTTCTTATTTTAAATTGTCTTGCAGCAACTTTCTATTTCATCAATTTGTACCACCCATCAATGCATTCTATCAATTTACTTCACAATCTAATTATTCCTTTTATCTTTTTTTAAATTGTCTTCTATTGCCAGCTCTTTTCTTTTACTTCTTGAATCTACTTTTTCATGTTTATTCTACTCCCTAATCACCTTTCATCTTCCCTGATTGTCATTTTAGTACTCATTCTAATGGATTTGGAATGTAGGACAGGTTTTATTTTACCCATTACAGAACATGCACAAGATGTTTTGGACTTATAGGAATCTGGAAACAAATTCAGAAACATAAAGTATTCAAATATCTGATCAGATTCATTTGGCTCCTCCCCAAAGCTAAACAAATTTTGGAGCTACTTAAAAAACACTCCTATTTACCATTTACCGGTATTATGCAAGGAACTGGAGGCAATATTATAGTACCTAAGCAAGAAAATACATAGATATCCTTGCTTCCCAAATTTGTAAACTCAGAAATTCTTGGGTTTGGGCACATTGGTCTCTATCTCCAATTCTTGATTTCTCTAGGGACCAGTGGAGAGTTCTTCCAGTTGTCTGTTAGGTATATTGATTATCTCCTGAATGCAATGTGCTAAATCCTGGAAAAGTTGGTGACACATTTCTTTTTATAAAATTATATGTATGTTGTTGTGTGCATGCACATACATATAAAGATAAATATATATATATACACATATTTGTATATACATCTACATGTATATGTATGTATACATTATATAATTTTTCTCAATTACGTGTTAAAACAATTTTTTTTACATTAAAAAAAAAGGTTTGAGTTCCAAATTCTATCCCTTCCTCCCTTCCTTTCCTCTATATTCCCTAAGATGTTAAGCAATCAAATAAAAGTTATACATGTTTAAACATGTAAAACATTTCCATATTAGTCATTTTGTGCAACAATACTCAAAAGAAAAAGAATGAAAGAAAGTGTAAAATGGCATACTTCAGCCTGTAGTCAAACAATATCAGTTCTTTCTCTGGAGGCAGATAGTATGCTGCATCTTTAGTCCTTTGGGATTGTCTTGGATTATTATATTGTTGAGAATATCTAAATCACCCCCAATTCTTCATTGTACAATTTTGCTGTTATTGAATGATCCCAAAGTTAAGTTTTTTTTTGAGGGGCCCAGATTTCCCATGGCTAGATTGGTCTAGAAATTGCATTTACCTTGAAAAATGTGTATATACAGATTCAACAAGCAAACAATATTTAGTTAAGTTTCCATAGGATACCACCTGCCTTGTTGCTGGGACAAGGGCTTTTCCCAAATCCAAATAATTAAGAAAATGAAAATAAAATAACTAACATTAACAAAAAATAGAAATGAAAGGGGGAAAGGAAGGAAAGGAAAAAAGGAACAGGAAACAAACCTCTACCTCCACCCTCAAGTCTTGCTCCAAATTAATTTTCAATGCAACTGGGCCTCTTCCAAAAGGAGTTTGTATCAGGGTCAAATGGAAGTCAATTCTTCATATGTGGCACATTTGATGATTTCTTTTTAAGGGAATCCTGACCTATGTTGCATTATTGTGTGCAAATTCTCTCCACTGATTCAAATCAGCACCAACTTGTCTGGAATTTACTGTTGCAGGAAATTGCTTAAGGCACTGAAAGATTAAATGATTTGTTCTTTACACTGCTTATCTTCTTAAATATTATGGCTTTGATCATTATTGGTAAATAAATTTGAAGGAAAATCCTACAAAGTATTATCAAGGGGATAAAGCTAACAGAATCCCTTTTCAAGAAATCACATTGTTTAAATGAATATTTTCTAATATTGATGTGATTATTTAATGATAGCTATACTGATTGGGATAATTTCATGGGGAAAAAGAACTTATCATCATCATAGAATGACTGTTATAACCTGCCCCCTTCCTCCTTTTCCAGTCTTCTCATACTTTAAAATCTGAGAATGGCCTCCTTGTTGCTCCTCAAACAAACATATTCCATCTTCTGATTCTAGGAATTTTTAATGGCTATCACTCATGCCTGGACTTTTCTCCCTCCTGCCTTTCCTAGCTTCCTTCAAGAAAATTTCTGCAAGAAGCTTTTCTTGATCCCATATAAGCAAGTGCCTTCCCTTTGTTAATTATCTCTATTTTATCCCTTGTATATCTTATTTCTACATATTATTTGCATGTTGTTTCCTCTTAGAGAATAAACTCCTCTAGAAAAGGGATTATTTGTTGCTTTTCTAGAAAATTATGAGATTGGACTAAATGGATAAGTTTTCTTTCAGCTCTAACTCTATGGCCTTAAGATCTTATTACCTTTAAAATGAACATGGGAAAGTCTACACCTGGTTTATGTCTTTTGGTAGGCATATTTCCTGAATGTGATAAACTGGGAATTTGAAAGGATCTTGGATGTTGTCTGTGTAATATTAAATACAGATAAAGTTAAAAACATCCATGAGAATAAGTTAAAATTGGCATAATTAGTAATGCTTCCAAAACAGTGAGTTTGTAAGTGAATTTTAGAATAGAATAGTGAGGAACCACTGATGGGCTGACAGAGGCCAGGACACTACATCATTCCCTCTTCTGTGTTTTAAGCACACAGTTTGAACCACGTTTAGTAATAAAGGATCTTGGACTTTTATGGAAAGGGCTCATTTCTCATATTTTTCAGAATATTAAACCTCACCTGTGGAGGGCAGTTAGGTGGCACAATGGATAGACTGGTCGACTTAGAAGACTCATTTTCCTAAGTTCAAGTCTGGTTTCAGATACTCACTAACTGTGTGATTCAGGGCAAGTCATTTAACTCTGTTTATCTCTTTCATAAAATGAGCTGGAAAAGGAAATAGTAATCTTTCCATTATCTTTGCTAAGAAAAGTCACAGAGAGTCAGGCATGGCTGAAAATGACTGAACAACAATAGATTATGGATAATATTTAGGGTTTCCCCCCCAAAAGGAAAGTAGAGATATTCAATGTAAAATATTAAGTATGGAACAAATACTTCATTCCTATCCATAAAAGAAACACTAAAAACTCATAGAACTCATTTAACAAAACTATTTAAATGTGATTAAGTGATTTAACTTATAACTACTTTTAAAATCCACTAAAAGGCTAATGTCTAAACCTCATCAGAACACAAAACAGTTTGCAGAATTTCTAGAAAGGCATTTTACATTTCGTCTTAGTTTTGCAATGTCCAGACAACTCTTAATATATGTTGGTAAAATAGCCGGCCATGCTCAGATCTTCTTATTGGTGGCCAACAGGTCCAAGAGCACTAGAGTAATTACCAGACCACTCTTCAACTACCCCTATTCGGCAACAACTCAATTAGACCATCAAGTCACAGAATCTCCCTGATACCTCAACACTAGTGCTGAGTCCAAGGCAAGAAAACAAAAGGAAACTATAAATTTGCCTCACTCCACCTAGTAGTACCTGGGGGAGTGAGAGGAAAAAGCACAGCCAGTTTCTCTACCCTGGTCCCACTCCCTTTATGGAGCTCCTAGAGACATAGGAGAGTCACAATTAAGATGCTGAATTAGAACCAGCATCTTCTTTTTACTGAAACTGCATTCCAGCTTCCCCTTCCACTTCCTCTCACAGGATAGGAAGTGGGAAGAAAGGGAAGACTAAGTCATTCATTCAGGACTTGCCAAATCCAACTAGTCCTGAACCATCACAAACAAACCACAAAGTCCCAAGTGGTCAGCTGAGGGCAACTGAGAATGCTCCATGGAAAGATCCCTTCTGGAATTCATAAATGTTTGTCTGTTGAATTGAATGTAGTTAAATACTTTGTCCTAGAGAATGAAAACTTCATTCACATTCTGCTCCACCATGATTTTTCTAGCTGACCCTGGGTCAGAGGGTACTTATGCTAGTAAAAGTCCTGGGCTTTGCCAATTGTCTTCTTACAAAACTACTGAATATCATTATGGATGTGGCCTTTAAGAAAAAATGAAATTGGATTTATATTTCCAGAAGGGTTGATAAAAGGTACTTCAATGATCACTAAATGAATCTTCCCCAGAGATATGAGAGCCCAGATTATTAATTCCATTTTGTACACTAGAAAACAAAGAGCCACAGAGAACAAGTAATTTGCCTAATATCACTGTTGAATTCATGACTTGATCACTTTATTTATAAGGGATGGTTCATTTACTAAAGGTCATGTTACATTTAAAATGACTGGCTGTTAAATGGATGACTTTGTATTTGAAATTAATCATAGCTAGTCACCAGGGACTAATAGAATTTTGGACTTCTGCAGGACCAGTATTTTATAACCTTACATTAAAACATTAACAGGGAAAATAAAGATAGATATTTCATAATATTGTAGCTTTTTTTGAGCTGGAAAAAAAATCTTAGATTAACTAAACAAATTCTCGACATTTGAAGAAAATGACGATTTGAAAGATGATATATGTTGCCCAGTGTCACACAAGTAATGCTAAATAGCAATATTGAATGCAGATCTTGGCCATAGATCATAGACCACTGTAATAGACCACAGAATCTCC
The DNA here is from genome assembly GCA_023553655.1 of Myrmecobius fasciatus. Taxonomy (NCBI): domain Eukaryota; kingdom Metazoa; phylum Chordata; class Mammalia; order Dasyuromorphia; family Myrmecobiidae; genus Myrmecobius; species Myrmecobius fasciatus. Next base: position 46,702 of record JAJPUD010011122.1, on the reverse strand, counting down.
TATGAATGTGAGGCTATGTATAGCCTAGTGAATTCACTAGATTTAGGGAACTATATCTTAAATCAAAGTAGAAATACCCTTAATGAAAGATTTAAAGCATGTTCTTAAGGAAAACTCCAAAGTGCAGATCAGTGGATGATATTATGGCCCCTAATATGATGTTTACTTCTCAAATTCTTAAGAAATCCCAATTGACTACAAAAAAATTGAGACTTAAAATTTTAAATCCTCAACATCATTAAATTGAGCAAAGACTTATCAGTAAATTATAAACTAACTAAAATTATAGTAAACAGATGGGAAAAATCATTGAAAGTAGGCTAGAGTCATATTTAAAACACATCTAAATTAATTTCCCTTATGGTTTGTTTTTGTTCATCTGTTTCCTTCCGGAGCATGATTCTGAAAAGATCTCAAATTCACTTCAATAAGCATGTCAAATAATCAGGAAGTTGTGAGTAACATAAAAAGTGGGAGATCTAGTCAGCTCATGTCTGATTGAAGAACAGAATTGAGGTATAGAAGTTCTTAAGTGGTTTGTGAAATAAGAGTGACTTGTTTTAAAAAAAAATGATCATTAAGTAAAATATGCTGACCATAAAACCAAATATTTGAAACTTACTGTAACTCTACCCAACCATTACATGCTGTGCCATTAAAATAATAATAATAATTATGGCATTTCTATAATGTTTTAAGACATTAAGACAAGGAAATTCCTGCCCATGTGTTCTCTCTTTTGGTCTTGGCAACAGCTCTGTGAAGTGGGTATTATTATCCCTTTATGGAAAGGAATACCAAAATGGGAAAAATGAACCTGTAGGAACTTATATGACTTGTCCAGGTCATTCAGGTAGTAAGTGCCTGAAACAGAGTTTGAAGCCAGGTCTTCCAACCTAGAAACCAAGGTACTGGCTGATCCATGTACTGTTAATGGCTCAAAAGTATCCCAGAATATTCTAATTTAAAAATTATTTCACCCTCCTTTTAAGATAAATATTTTCATTCTGTTATACTTTCTCTTTTTATGAAACAATGGAATATGATGTACTCTGGTTTAATCTCCTTTCCAATAGAATAATATCTCTAAATAGAAACTGATTTCTTGACAGCAAGGATTGCTTCATTTTTTAAAAAATGTTTATATCCTTAGTACCTAGCACAATGCTAGTACATGGCAGGTAAAATAAATGCTTAAATAAATATCTAAGCTTATACTAACATATAATGCTTCAAATTTCTTTCCCAAGTTAAAAAAAAAAACAACCCTACAACTCACTTGATTCATTTATTACCACTAATTATGATCCCATATCTCCTCTCCTTTTAGTGGCTAAACTCTTTGAAAAGGTTGTCTACAATAGTTGCCTCCACTTCTCACACTCCACTTTAACTCTACAGTCTGGCCTTATCATTCAACCACAACTGCTCTCTTTAAAATTACCACGGATATATAATTGCCAAACCTAATGGCCATTTTATAATCCTCATCTTTTTTTTTTTGCTTTTCTATAAGCTTTGATACTGTTGATTACTCCCTCCTTGATACATCTCTCTCTCTCTTGATTTCCATGATAGCAGACCTTCTTCTCTTCTCCTTCTATGCTATTTCACTTAGTGAGCTTATGAGCTCCCACAGTTTCAGTTATCATCTCTATGCTGATGATTTCCAAAATTACTTGTCCAGCACTGACCTCTCTCCTGATCTCTCCCTTCTTACCCCTCCTAGTACCTATATATAATTTGGGCTGCACTCTGGAGTATTATGGGTCACATATGCCTGGCTTAGAGCATTGAAACATTAAATGTTTTGCTCAGGAACACACAGCCAATATCTATCAAAGATAAGATTTATTTTTTATAGATATCTTTTGTGGTAAGTGGCAAACTAAAGAAAACATCTAAAAATTGTGTAAGAAATTGAAAAATAAACAATTCAGGTTCTTGTCCCTTATCATCCCAGATCCCAAACACATAAAAACTATAGCTATAAGAAAATTTATTAAAAATTACAAATGATCAATATAGTTCTCAATTTTTCCACATCAGCTTGAGCTCCAGTAAGAAAGATTGATGCCCATGGAGGTCAAGTCAAATCTCTTCTCTCTGCCCCCTTCTCAGTTGCTAAGAGATTCATGTCCAAGATCCCATTTCCCCACCTCCTCTTCCCCGTGATTGCATTCTTTTTAGATTCCCCATCACCTGATCACCCCCTTTTCCCATTTATCCAGAGCCATGTAACATAAAGTCTTCCTGGCATACAAACCACTGTGTATCAGCATAATACTAGGACTTTAAGATATTAAAAGTGTTTTATATGTTATCTCATTTGATGCTCTGACTTAGATGGTATTTTTATCCCCATCTTATAAATGGGGAAACTGAAGGTGAGATTGTGATTTGTCCCAAATAGTATGTGAGGGAAGATTTGAATTCAGGTCTTTCTGTTACCTAGTTCAGCAATCTTTCTGCTATACCACTTGATTGCCTCTAACATAAATTAATTTTCCTCCATTGGCCTCCAGTAGATTCTTCTCTTCTCAACTCACTAGTAATTAATTTTCTATAGAGTAGATAAAAATAAGAGGAAAGGGATTCAGGAACATGGGTGAGCAGATCTCCAGAAATTATCCTCACAGGACCTCAAAATGTTTTCTCCTCTTGGCTTTGGGGAACATGTACTATCTGTACAAGCAGTCATTCTGGAGATCTCATCAAGTCTACAAAGGGGACAGGGTCCTTGGCAAGCACTTAATAAGGCTGGCTAGCGACTGCTAACAATGGTGGCAGCTTCTGAGCCAGGGTAGCCACGGGGCATTCTCCTCCTGCTATTGTCAACCCAAAGATGTAACTGACTGTCATAGAAAGGACATAGAATAGCAGGGTCTTGTTCATCTGTGCACACTCAGGCTGTGGTCATTGGGCTCTGATCCACTGACAGTCTGGGTTGGAGACTGCTGGTGTTCAGACAGATCTTCCATTCCTCAGCTGAGTTCTCATGGTTGTTGCTGGAGCAGCAAACCCCACAACTTGAGCTACCTCCTGACATTCAAATTGTGGGGAATGGTGTCTCATAAGCACTGTTTTCCTGCGACATGAATGGTGATCTTGGTCCACAGGCTCCCATAGTAATTGCCTCTGTAGCTGATCCTCAGAGGAAGAACTTGAATCTGATTATTCCTGCTTTGGAAAGTCAGCATGAATATATCTTCTCTGGATTTTAAAACAACATAAAATTACTCTATTATGATCATAGTGATGGAATATGATTTTGTGGCCCCCTGATTTTTTTTCCAACAATAATTCAGGAAATCCTAAATCTTCTGGTTTTTGGAGGGCTGATACTTCCAATCCAAGCAACAATTTATCTGATAGTGAATAAGACTACTCCTCAATTCATTGCTGACTGATAATCTGGTCAGTAATATTCTGATCAATGAGAACTAAATTCTTTCATACCTATAAGCCGTAGAATTAACATATCAGTGCTAAAAAGCTTCTGTTTCTCTGCTGAATTCCCTTACAATTCAGTCCGTTTTTAATGACATTAATATTGCAATAAAGCTTTACCCCTTGGCTCAGGAGATGGGTTCAAGTCTGCAGATTCTTTTGAAACACCTTGTGACACTGGTTTGGGACCTCAAACTTTTGGGACTCCCCTTTCTCAACCTCAACAACAGGTCAGATATTTTTGCTATACATTTAAAAGAAAGCTTTGGCTTCCCTCCCCCATTCCTATTAGAATTCTGTCTGTATGTGGAATTGACAGAAATATCTGCTACTTTCTTATTAGATGTACAAGTTGACATTGATTTAAATTGTGAGCATGTGGCCAATTTGATTATGTTCAAAAGACACAGCTTTCTTATTTCCATGTTTGCACTCCACGCTTGCTTAAACACTTTTCATACAACATCATAGATTAGCACTAATATTTTAAAGAGTAGTAATAAAATAAACCTCTTGGTTCCTTTGTTAAAATCCTTAAAAAGTAATCAGATGAAGTTATTAATGTGCCCCTTGATTCAATTCTTCTCAGTTTTATGTGTCAAAGAAAGCCACTTAAGCAATTCATTGCAAACTGTTTAGACTCAAAGCACAAATATTTGTTCCATCAGATTATCTTTCCACAGGATGACCACAAACAAATCGTTACCTTTTACAAAGGCTCCAGATCAAAAGATGTCAAACATATTGCAAATTATATAGTTTTTCATGATTTGAATTTATCAAATTGAATCTGATTGGAAGATTATATAAGTTTGCCCAACATGTTTTTAAGTTGGCCCAACAATGGGGTGGGAGGTGAGAGGAAAGACACCATGAGGCAGAATGCCATGGTACCCAAAAAGGATTCAACAAAGATGGTGTGGGCCATGGACAGATTTCTAGGGGAAATTTAAGCTTACTTCACAATTTGGCTTTCTAATTGAATACAATAAGGTCGTGTTTCCCAAGACCTCCACAGGGGTGGGATTGTAAGACTGAACTGATCCCCATCAATGTCCTTCTCTGCTTGCCGTGGGGAGTATTATAAACAACCAGTACTTCAGGCTTTCTTTGGCAACCCCACCTAGTTACTCAGAACCTCATCAACCCTGAGCAAGTCACTTAACCCTGCTTCAGTTTCTCATCTGAAAAATAAGCTAAAGAAGGAAATGGCAAAACCTTTCATTATCTTTGCCAAGAAAATCCCACATGAGGTCACAAAGAATCAGACTTGACTGAACAACAAAAGCATTAGGACATACTACTAATTCAATTTAATTAAGCAAACAATTATTACACACCTGCTTTATAAGACCTTGTACTAGACATAGAAAGGAGAAATAGAAGATAAGTAGGTAGGTCAATTTAAATTAATAAATATCAAATACCTACAGTTTACAAAGCCCATGTGAGTTACTGGATGGTTAAAAAGTTGGTGTGAGACATAGTCCTGTCTTCACCAGTGGCAAATGTGGATGCAGAGCTCAGAAGAGAATGAGAACTGAAAATACAATTTAAGTCACCTTCAAAGACTTAATGGTAGAAGCTATAAAAGTAAATGAAATTATCAGAGGACAAGTTTGATGAAGAATAGGAAGCACAAATAGGAGGGAAGGAGATCTACTAGAAAAGGGTAGTTAAGAGTATCAAAAATTATAGAAAAAGGTAGAATGTGAAAGAGCAGTTTTAAAAAAAAAAGAACCCATTAAATGCAATGGTTTGGAAGTCATTAGGATCTTGGAATGTAAAGTTTCAGTAAAATAATAGAAATAGAATTCCAATTATAAGGATTTCAGGAAAAAGGGTGACCAGAGAAGAAAATAGTTGATGATGACTTGGCTACAACCAACCTTTCCAGCTTTATTATATCTTACTTCATGTATTTTATGGTTCCACCAAACTAGCCTTGCTGCTTTTTCTCCCAGAGGATAGTCCGTCTTCTATCTCCATGCCTTTGCCAAGGTTCTCCATCCCTGAAATCCATTCTTTTCTTGATTCTATCTCTTAGGATTCCTAGTTGCTTTCAAGGCTTAGCTCAAGTACTATTTTCAATATGAAGCTTTCCTAATACCATCCCACCCCACCTGCTAGTCCTCCCTCAAAACAAATTATCATGTATTTATATTTCTATGTGTGTGTGGTCTTGTTACTTCCCACTTAGAATTCAAGCTTCTTGAGGACAGGTACTATTTCACTTCTGTCTGGTGCCTAGCATACTGCTTGGTACATAATAAGTATTTCATGGTGTTGGTTGATTGATTAATTGAACAATGGAAGTTGTTCCATTGGGGAGTTGATAAAGCTCAGCACAAAATAACTTCAGTCTTATAAGTGAAGGAAGAGGTTAAAACTTCCCTAAGTGTGGGTTATGGGGGAATAGTTAGGGATTTGAGGAAAGACAAAAATTTGAAATCATCTATTGGAGGGAGTCAAAATGAGTTGAATGGAGATGTGGTTATGCAGCTGCAAAAGCCCAGTAAAAGTTATGTAGTAATAATGTGCATGGTTAAGTGCTTGGTTTCCTGATTATCTCCTGCAATTCTCAGGGCACTGGAGGAAAGAATAAAATGATGGTAGTTATCCAGGGTTAATCCATATGTATGTAGTACTTTGAAATTTACTTAATGCTGGAAGTCAAGAGAGCAAGGGATTCTAGTGTAGCAGACAGAAAAAAAAAATCAAAAAACCATTCTTCAAGAACTAGTTAGCAAGGGAGTGCAGTGGATTAAAGAGCTGGAGTGGATTAGAGAGTCAGGAAAACCTGTCAGACACTTATCATCTGTGTGACCCTGGGTACATCACTTAATCTCTTTTACCCTCAGTTTTCTCATATATAAAATGGGGATTATAATAATAGTACCTACCTCCCAGGAACTTGCCTTCTAGTGCTCATATGTGCACTGAGATGGCATATATAAAGTGCTTTGCCAACCTTAAAGCATTATTTAAATAGAAGGAACTCCCATTCTACTGTAAGGGGAAATACTTATATGGAAATGTTTAAAGTGGGAGCAGAATAAGGAGATCAGAATATGGCCCATGAGCTGGGTCTTAAAGAAAATAATTATTGTAAGAGATGGAATTAATGAGATAATACTTTCTAGATTTGGGGTCCTGTCTTTGCCGGTAACACAGAAGTGATGGGTAAAATTGTGAGTTCTCTGGGACCAAGCAGAACAAGTCTATTCCATTTTCCAACAGAAATTTGAGTGTTTCAACTAAGCTCTTTCAATGCTTAGATTTCTGTATAATCCTCTTACATTAGTAGAAACCATAGAATCACAAAAACACAGAATATCTGATTTGGAAGGGGAAGGATAAGATTAGTACACAGGTCAGTGTAATCAATTTCATGCAGTAATCAATTATGGAGTTCTTATGTACCTAGCACTGTGCTAGGCAATAGGAGGATAAATTTAGTTAAGATAGGACATGTATCTTCATGGACTTTACAACTTCAGTAATTGACTTTCTGAATACATCACTGTTAAGCTTTTGTCCCTGCTTTTAAGAAGTGCCTTAGGGAATGGAACTCTTCCCAAGTATCCTGATTGTGCCCAATCTGGTCAGGAGCCATATGAATGGCTTGACTTCTTACAGGTCAAGTTTGGTGCCAGAAGTCTGAGTCACTACCTCCACTGAACCTCATCCGGTCACAGTATGGGCAATGACTGGTTAGCACTCCCCTTTTTCCATGTTCTTTCTTAGTGCTCCAGGCATTAAGCAAATGACTCATAGAAACTTTTGGGTTTTTTTTCCCATTTCCACACTTATCTTTTCTGAGAGTTATATGTCACAGGTAATGATATAATTGAATTTCAAGATGTGATTAGCTTTCTGTGATGCTAAGCTAAACCAGAAGTCAATTGAGTGATTTGTGTGCACCAGAGAAACCAAAAATAAATGCCAACTTCTACAGAATTGTTTATTCATCCCTTTCTCTCCAGGCCATGATTATGAATGGACCCCAAATTCAATCCAAATAATGTGTCACAAGCAGGAAATGAAGAGAAAAATGAAAAGTTTTGTGGGCTAATGTAGCATTGATGTTAGTTAAGAATTTGGCAAGAACAGAATTTGAAAGTAAGTTTGTAAGTAATGAAAGGTGACAGTAGCATTCAAAGCAAAACAACTTTGCAAATGTGAAATTTTACAGAATACATACTAAATACAAACCCACCAAATTATCCTCATTTATTGAATCTATCTGTTACTTTGAAAATTATTTTTGTTACATTTATTTTGTTGGCCTTGAAAACAGGACACTTTGAGCTCAAGTAAATTAGGTCAAACTTGAGTAAAATGTTGACATTTTTAGATAAACTAACCCTTGCTGGGTTTTTAACATGAGCACTTTCCAGAAATCACCCTCAGTGAAACAGGAGGAAGAAATATGTTGAATACCTTCTCAATTGTATCACAAAAAGTAGAATAGCTAGGATTTCAAGGATGCCTAGTTGATTGCCGATCAATTTATACTATGTAGCATAAACTTTTGATTGTGTTGTCTATTATGAATTCTCATTCAAAGAAGAGAAATGAGTTACCTAGCAGTACTTAATACTGAGCTATGCATGTAATTATGGGTAGAGTTCTCCACATGAAATTATATTATGGGCAGTGGGCAATTCCTTATTAAGGGAGTCTTTTCTCTTTCGTTAATAGGACAAGACAAGTGTCTGTTTAAAATATTGGGTTTTTTTACATTATAATGGAAGACAATTGAGTTCCTTCATACTATGATTGATATACATGTTGAAAGTCAGACTGACTGAGTTTGTTGGATGTTTCAACCTAGCTGTTAACTTTTGGGACAAGAATATATAAAGCAAATTTGATCCTATGTTGACGTTTGATTTTTTTTTTTGTTTTGTCTTAATAAATAGGAAAGCTAACACTAGTCTGATAGAAAGACAATGAAATGCATATTTTGATGTTGGAACTGGAAAGTTGACACAAAATAATGAAATATATTCATTACATATAATGATTGATTTAGGGTAGCTGGGACTTAGGCACCGACATATGGGAAGGGGGTCTGTCTAGGAGTCATGTTTTTCCCCATTGGCAAGGCACCAGCTACCCAATCACACTGTATCTGTGTTGATTATGGTCTACTCCTGAACTCACCTGTTTACTGGTGCAGATAAAACTTAATGCTCTGCTTGACTGGGGAGAGCTCATGCTACACTGGCTATTCAAGATCTCTGGGAGTTTTCAGGAGAGTGATCAGTAGTAACACAAAATATGCCATCTGCTTCTACTTCACTTTTGTGAGCCTGTCTTTAACCATTCCTAATTCTACCTTCTTCTATCCTTTCTTTTCATTATGCTTTCTGAAAATTTCTATTTTTTTTAAAATTTCCCTTCATACTAGATTTCTCTTCTCTCACACTCCTTTCATATTATGGTGTCCACTGAAATCTAGCTTAGTCCTGAAGATACTGTTGTTCTTGATAAATTCTTTAAAGCTGATTTTTCCTTTCATATGCCCTAAGACAGGGTCAGAAGGAGTTAGCATATTTCTTGCTCCTTACTACCATTTTCAGATACTTCCTCTGTCACCAGTATTCAACAACAGTCATCTTCCTTTAAAGTTCACTTCTTGGCTCATAGCCTTTTCCCCACCTAAATCCTTACCCCCTGCAAACACTCTGGCTTTCTTTTTCTTTTTCAACATCTTTAACTTCCATGACATTGGCCAATGGTCTAGCTTAACCATACCAGCTCCCCTTGCCTAACTCAATTTGCCAGGTGCCCAGTATTTTTTGCTTTAAAGCTGTGGTATAGGGGTGGGGATCAGGGCAGATTTCCCATTGACCTGAAAAGAAAAAAATATATGTTAGAGGAATGAAAAGTAATTAATATGCTTATTTGAGGAAAGAGTAATGGCCAAAATAAAAAGAAAATTCTTTTCTGAGAAGTGTTTGACATAATTAATCATTACTGTAAATAAGTAATCTTGTAGTGGGCTGTATATGAGCAGGTATTATGGATTAATCATCACTGAGAAGCTTTTGGGAATTTTCAAGGTTTCAAACAAAGGCATGGAGATTTAATTCTACCTAGTAAGAGTCAAATATATTTTAGTACCCTTGTCTTTAACACAAGCAAACATGGCTGAGTTTTCCCAAAAGATGTTATAGAATCATTCCTAGACCTTACACTCCCTAAGATTTTTGTCCTGAAATGAGTTGTAAAAATACATTTTTTGAAACATAATAAAGGAAAAGGAAAGGGAAGTAGGAAGGAAGGAAGGAAGGAAGGAAGGAAGGAAGGAAGGAAGGAAGGAAGGAAGGAAGGAAGGAAGGAAGGAAGGAAGGAAGGAAGGGAGGGAGGGAGGCAGGCAAGGAGGGAGGGAAGGAAAGACAAAGGGAAGGAAAGAAGGAAGGGAAAGAGGAAGAAAAGAAGGAGGGGGGGAGGGAGGAAAGGAAGGAGGAAGCATGGAAGGATGGATGGATTTCCCTTTGCCTCCTTTGAAATCTGCTCAGATGTCCTTCCAAGCTCTACACAGTGACACATTCACAGTTTCCCTTTTGGTAAAATACCATTAACACAATGCATACTTGGCAGTGCTTGAAAAAAAAAAGAAAAGGAGGAATATAAAAGAAATGATACTGTGGGGATCATGGAAAAGCATTTTCTTTGTCCTCTGTGGGATATTTGACTGTGCTGATGAAAATAAATCCTTTATTTCCTATAGAATTTCTCTAATATTCTTTTAGAAAAGGTTCTAACTTACCAGCAGGAATTTAATACCAAAGGAAGACTATCTTCTTTGTTATAAATTTAGCTTATATTTTATAATAGATATCCACTAATGTTATTTGCATCGTATATCGTGAACGTGCAGAGATATTTTCCATGTTTTTAAAACCTTAAGTAATTTTACCTAGTTCAATACAGAAAAAAATTTCATGTACGCTAAAGTACACAGGAAAAAAGATTTTTCCCTTTGACTTTAGAAATAATATGACCAAAACCCCCTAAAATATATGACTTCAAACTTGATAGGATAATTTTAGCAGTGACTTCTTTGGCTGGTGACTATTGAGAGGATAATGACAACACAGTTCTAATCAGCTCTTATATCCTTTTAGTTGTCTTATTTAATTTAACTCAAAGAAATATGCTTTGGCAAATTTAATTCACAGTTTGTCTTTGCTTCCAGGGCTACAACCCTAATTGCTGTTTCCCATCAGGGAGTCAAGTCAAAGTTAACATATTGACAGATGTGATTGACTGGTAAATGTCTGGCTTACATTTATATTCTCTCTTTCTCAATTCACAGGGTCTGCTGAAGAGACCTATGGTATAGAAGAATAAAAGAAAAAAATATCTTATACCAGAAGACCATTTTACAAGGTAGGAGTTTGTTTCTTCTTTTCAAAAAAAGCACTAATGGAAAAAAGTATAATGCTGTAAAATGGCACAATTTGGTTGTATTTAATATTAATGTCCTATTTCCATATTTACTTATATTTTCACATCTAAAAGCTTTAAGATGAGTGTAGAAGACTGTAGACTAAAACCATCGATTTTGCTGTTTGTTGGTTTTTAGAGTAAATCTCAAGAGGTAGCCTTCCATATTTTTTTCTATTAAGATTGATTTGATAAACTATGAAATGTGAAACTTACACAGAGAACAGAACTTAGAACAGTAACTCTAAGAATAAACAAATATGCCTCTATAGGAACCAGAGTTTGAATTTATATGCAATTATAATTTGACTGAGGAAAGAATTATGTGTGTTGTCATTTCTCCAACACTACACTACCACCCAAGTACATCTCAAAAATCTTTTGAGAAACTGCTGTCTACATGCTTTCTCAAGGCATGCAATGAGGTCAGGTAGCTGAAAAGTCTATTTGGGAAGTTTTAAAGTTAGTTTTTTTGTTTGTTTTTCCTTTCACTTTTTTATGGTTCAGTTTTATCAGCTTTAAAACAGAGATAGCGTTAGTAGGCCTTTAATGCCATCTCAGAAGTCATCTGTTGTCAGTATGAGGAAGCAAATCTTATTTGGAGATCTAGAACATGTAACAGAGAACTATATAAAGTCTTTTATTTTTTTTCAACAATGACATCTGCCCAATGGAATTTATAAAAGAGAGAAAGAGAAAGTGATTGTTCAGACATTTTATCCTATACTTTTTTATGTGCCCAACTCCCTTAAGAGAATTTCTCACAAACTTTCAACTAATAAAGTAGACAGCATTCAAGATCTTATGATAGTTAAATTATAAGTATAATTTAATAATAATAAGTATTGTTTTCTCTTGAAAAGTTTTATTTGGGAAAATATTTAGATTTTTAAGAAAATGTTAATGATTCAAACACCAAAATAGGCTTATAATTTCCATCGGGTATCAAGGGAGATTTCATATGAACTATTCAATTTTGATAATATTTATTCAGCTGATAGAATTTAGAACTGTTCCAAAACTACCAATTAAGACTAAGAAGCCAATAATATTTCTTTGCAAAGTAGGCAATGTAGGTATTTGTCTACTTTCAGAAGTGACAGAATTCATATTGAAAACTGATCAAATATTTTCAGTTCTTCTACTAACATCCTACTTTAATATCCCATTGTAGTATGGATATGATCCTGAGTTCTTGAAAGCTGCCAAATTGTGATAGTTCTTTCTGGCTCCTTTTCAGAGTACAATTCTGATCAAAGACTCTCTTTGGTCAAGGAGCTGATTACCAGCTCCATGTTTTTTTTTCCTTGTAGAACAATTCATTTAAAGGCTCTGTTGCAATTTGGAGTGCTAACAGTTTCTATTGGGGAAGGAAGGTCCTATATGTATGAAATCACAGCTCTTTGAAGTGTTGAAGTATGCTTTTTCAGTTGACAAGTATAGAATAGATCAATTTTAAGTTCCTTCCAACTCTACGCCTTTGATTTGTGTCTTGAACCTGCAACTTGAGTTTCAAGCTTAAATATGCTTTATATGCAACTTTTCAAGAAAGCATCTTGCTGCATGAAGTGATTTCCACTTATAATGTGAATCAATGCATTAAAAGAAGTACTCATTAAAGCGGAGGATAGGTAAGCTAATTCTAATAGAAGAACTATTTGGGATGTGAATAAATTCCCCTACTATTATTAAATAAAATAACCTCAAATATTCTAACATACCATACTGGTACTTAGAATGAGATAAGTTAGTTTTTCTTAGTCTCTTAGCTGTAAGTTAATATGTTATGAGATACTTCAGAGTAATGGAAAGAGAGCAGAGTACCTACCCTGTTACTAACTTACAAATGACAGTTAATAGAGAAAAGTCAAAACAAAACAAAAACCTTTTGGGAGCAAAGAGAGACAAGTATAAAGAATTGCATTGTATCTTTACAGATAGCCATAATGGGCCCTATAATAGGTGATTTCCTATTTTAGATGGCACTTACCCTTCTGGTCTCTAAAGGAGTTTCTCTGGCTTGGGTACCTTAATTTTCTCTTTTACTTATTGTTTAAGAGACATGGGATTTTAAACCTCTTTTTCTCAATTAACAAGTAGAATAAAGTACAATTCCATCTCTTTGAAAGCCTACTCGTTTTGTGATTGTTTTGACTTGCCTTTTTTTAAGGCTACTGAATTAATTTTTTTGGCTGTCAGGCTCCACCAGAGCCACTAAAATGTCTCATTTTTCTTTCTGTTAATAGTTTAATCTGGTCGAAACTAAATATTGGGTGTCTTCTCCATTCCTTTCCCTTGCAATACAATGAACAGACTTTGTTGTGACTTGCTGCTATTCTCAGCATTTCTGAAGCTTGCTCCTATTCAGGACATCCCCAGGCTATTCAAGGATTTGACCTTCGACTTGATAGTCAGGGAGTTTTTATGTAACTAACTCCTTAGAGTTTTCTGTAGTTTTTCCCACAGTCATCATAGTAGTGAGACTTTTGAGTAGAGCCAGCTTCAGTTAAAATTATGAAGACAAAGTTACTATCTCACAGGCTCCTTTTTCCTTTTTTGATAGCATAATGTTTACACCCCCTGAGAACCTCACACCAAAGTGATGAAGCGGTAATGGTGGAATTTCAAGCAGTAGCCAATAAGTGGCCTTCTCAATGCCCTTGGAAATCATATGATGACTACTTCTTGAATTGTGTGCCTCCTAGCTCCCTAAGAGTCTGCCCTAAATTCTCTTTTCTTTCTACATTCTTTCATGGGTAAACTTATCCATCTCCATATATTCATTTAGGACTATCTAGTTTCCAGATCCAGCTTGAAAGTCTTCTATGAATTTCAGTTTCTTATCTTCAACTTCCTGCTGGAGTTTTCCATACAGCTGCCCTTCTAGAATCTCAAATGCATTTTATCCAAATCTGAATTTTGCACTGCCTTTTTTCTTTACGTGGAATGCATTCATCCCTTAACTAATACCTCTTAGAATCCTTAATGTCTTTTTCTGATTTCCCTACTCCATCCCATTTACTGGTGCCTTCTCAAACTACTTTGTATTAAATTTTTGAGAGCACTTTGGATTTCTTTTTTGGCCCCCATCAATCCCTACTTTATTATTCTTACTTGTATAGATTTTCTATATTATCCTCATCTCCATCCACATGGCAGATATAGTTTCCTTGATAGTGGAAATTTATTTTTATAAAGCTTTTTATTTACAAAACATATGAGTGACCTTTCAACATTGACCTTTGCAAAAAAACTTTTTTTCCCAAGCTTTTCCTTTCCTTCCCCCCACCCCCCACCCCTAGATGACAGGTAATCTAATATATGCTAGATAGGATAAATTATATGACAGATACAATACATGTATACATATCTATACAGTTATCTTACTGCACAAGAAACATCAGATCTAGAAAGAGAAGAAAAAAACAACCTAAGAAAGAAAACAGAATGCATGGAAATATTCACAGAAAGCGTTAAAATGCTGTGTTGTGGTTCACTCTCAGTTCCCACAGGCCTCTCTCTGGATGTATATGAGTATCTTCATCGCAGCACAACTGGTTTGAATCACATCATTGTTGAAGAGAACCATGTCCATCAAAATTGATCATCGTATAGTCTTGTTGCTGTGTATAATGTTCTCCTGGTTCTGCTGATTTCACTCAGCATCAGTTCATGCAAGTCTCTCCAATCCTCTCTGAAATCCTCCTGTTGGTCATTGCTTACAGAACAATTATATTCCATAACATTCATATACCATAATTTATTCAGCCATTCTCCAATTGATGGGCATCTTTTCAATTTCCAGTTTCTTGCCACTACAAAAAGGGCTGCCACAAACATTTTTGCACATGTGGGTCCCTTTCCCTCCTTAAAAATCTCTTTGGGATATAGGCCCAGTAGAAACACTGCTGGGTCAAAGGGTATGCACTGTTTGATAACTCTTTGAGCATAGCTCCAAATTGCTCTCCAGAATGGTTGGATCCGTTCACAGTTCCACCAACAATGTGTCAGTGTCCCAGTTTTCCCACATCCCCTCCAACAGCTATCATTATCATTTCCTGTCATTTTAGCCAATCTGACAGGTGTGTAGTGGTATCTCAGAGTTGTCTTAATTTGCATTTCTCTGATCAATAGTGACTTGGAGCACCTTTTCATGTGACCGGAAATAGTTTCAATTTCTTTGTCTGAAAATTTTCTGTTCATATCTTTTGACCATTTGTCAATTGGAGAATGGCTTGAATTCTTATATATTTGAGTCAATTCTCTATATATTTTAGAAATGAGGCCTTTATCAGAACCTTTGGATGTAAAAATATTTTCCCAGTTTACTGCTACCCTTCTAATCTTGTCTGCATTCATTTTGTTTGTACAAAAACTTTTCAACTTGATATAGTCAAACTTATCTATTTTGTGATTAATGATGACCTCTAGTTCTTCTCTGGTCACAAATTCCTTCCCCCTCCACAGGTCTGAGAGGTAAACCATCCTACATTGTTCTAATTTGTTTATAATGTCATTCTTTATGCCTAGATCATGAATCCATTTTGACCTTATTTTGGTATATGGTGTTAGGTGTGGGTCAATGCCTAATTTCTTCCAGAGTAGTTTCCAATTATCCCAGCAGTTTTTGTCAAATAGTGAATTTTTATCCCCAAAACTGGGGTCTTTGGGTTTATCGAACACTAGATTACAATTGTCATTGAGTATTTTGTTCTGTGAACCTAACCTATTCCACTGATCCACTACTCTATTTCTTATCCAGTACCAAATGGTTTTGGTGACCACTGCTTTATAATATAGTTTTAGATCTGGTTCAGCTAGGCCACCCTGATAGTGGAAATTTTTAAAAAAAATTTATCCCTATCTCATTTTAGGGCTTCATAAATGTTTGCTGAATTGATTTGAATTTGATGTTAGTGGTTTCCTTTTTTGTCCATTACCCTGAAGAAAAATAATATTCATGCTACACTTTATAATTTAGTCTATGTAATATCATTGAAAAGGAAAAATTTGATTCACTGCTGGAGGTACTTATTGTAGATGAAATGGCATTTTTCTTTTTGGCAAAACATTGGACTTTCTCTTTCCCAAATAGATATTATGTATGAATGAAGGGGAAGAGAAATTATACCCTAAGTAACAAATCAATATCATTGTAAAATCTGTTTTGCTTGTACTTCATCAACAATGAATTTCACTGATGAGTGTGATTTTTTTTGTTTTTATTGTTAAAGCTCAAGGCATTTAAATAATGTATTCGGGTGAAGAGAGTTGACAGAATGTAATAAAATCCAACAACCTGAATCAATATGATTCAGAGAATGTTTGAATCTAAGAATTTTAACTTAAAGGAAAAGTAATAGGATTCAGTAGTAAGAATAGACCTTTGGCTTTCTCAATCTAGAGAGGAGAGAGCTGAAACCAGATATATGAAATGAGTAGCACAAGGTTACACAAAACACATTACTCTGATGTCATTTACACTGATACTTATCAATGTTTTGGCATTGACAAATGATAGTGCATGATAATTATGTCTTTATGCACGTTGAAATTTGGTTCTAAATTTGTACAAAATAGTATTGGGGTCTTTGTCATCTCAATGATTTATTTATTTCTTGCATCAGTCAACTAAAAAAGAAATAAAGAAAATCTGAATCAGCATGTTAATTAAATACAAGGGAAAGCATACTGGATATAGAGTCAAAAGATTTGGGTTAAAATTTCATCTCTGCTACTAGTCATCTATATGGCTTTAAGTCATTTTATATTGGACTTCAGCTTCCTCAACCACAAAATAATAAATTGTACTAGATATCTTCCAAGATTCCTTGTAGATTGTAGATCATTGTACATCTAAAGATTTTAGGGATACAAAGATAAAACAGTTTGTCTCTTCAAAAAAATTATATATTGTATTTATTCATATAATTTATGCCCTATCCCCTTGATTTTGGAGAGGAAATTGTTTTATCTCTATGTAATATACACCAGCCCCTCCAGATTGGGGTGCCTTTGTTGTCAACAGCTGCAGCTGCCCCTTGAAGGCTTTTAAAGAGTAATTCATGAGATATGAATGTCTCTGTAATGCTAAATATTGCTTAAGAATTCACTCTTCAACACTTTTCATCCATTCTAAACAACACATCAGAGGTTCAGCCAGAAAGGAAATTATATCTACAATGGCAACAGCAATCAATTTTCTTACATAATTCCCATCACTCTCCCCTATGTTTTAGAGAGAAAATACATGCTTAAAAATTGATTTGGGGGTGATTGGAAGGGAGAGAGGAGAATTACATAAGTAAATGCATTGTGTAAATGATGGTTGGTTCTAAGTTTTTAAGATCTTTGAAAATATTTATTATCTGGATATACATTCATTTATTTTGACTGATCAATCATCATTAGACTTTATCTATTTTGTCTACTTGTATCAAGCTCTGTGATATACATGGAAATACAATTTCAACAATGAAATCCTCTCAAGGAACTTGTGTTCTACTAATGCTACTCTAACAATATGTTATGAATGTTACATTTTTATTTATACGTTTAAAAAGTTTTCTGAGGTCAGCAAAGAACATGTTGCTAGCAAACCAGTCCTTCATGATGGTTTTATATTAAAATTATTTCTTTATATGAAAAAACTTATTAAAATGGAGTTATAGATGGCTCTAATTTTAATATTTTGTATTGGCTGATGTTTCTAATGACCTGTTATGTAAATATTGGGATAGGTGCTGGTCATATAATTTAATTGGCACAGGAAACTTCCAAGTGAGGGAACTATCAATGCACATCATTACCTTCTGTTCAATTTATAAATTTAGAGAGTTACTTAGAGCACTGGGCAATTAAGTGACTTGCCCAGGATTATACAATTACTATTTATCAGAGGAAGGGCTTCAACCCAGATCTTCTTGGCTATGATGCCAGCTTTCTATTCATTAGGAATGCTACCTTTAAATATACCTACATTTTCAAAACAAAATATTTATGAAGCACAAATAACATTTATTTAATTGTATTAAACCAATAATTCTATGAGGCAGGTAAATGACTCAATAGCACTGGGCTTGTATTTAGGAAGACCTCAGTTTAAATCCAGTCTCATAAACTTAACTTCTGTTTCTTCACCTATAAATTGGGGATGAAAATAAGTGTTGTAAGGATCAAATGAGATAATATTTTTTATTTTTCCCTCAATAGTATTTTATTTTTCCAAATGCATGTAAAGATAGCTTTCAACATTCATATTTTTAAGATTTTGTGTTCCAAATTTTTTCTCCTTCCCTACCTTCCCTCCCTTCTTCCCAAGACATCAAGTAATCTGATGTTATACATGTACAATACTTTTAGACATATTTCCATATTTTTCATGTTGTATAAGAACAATCAGATCAAAAGGAAAAAAACCATAAGAAAAAAGCAAGCAAACAAACACACAACAACAAGGTGAAAATAGTATACTTTGATCCATATTCAGTCTCTATAGTTCTCTCTCTGGATGCAGATGGCATTTTCCATCATGAATCTTTTGAAATTGTCCTAGAATATTGCATTGCGGAGAAGAGCTAAGTCTGTCATAATTGATCATCACATAATCTGTACAATATTCTCCTAGTTCTGCTCACTTCACTCAGCATCAGTTCATCTAAGTCTTTCCAGGCTTTTCTGAAATCAGCCTGCTCACTATTTTTTAGAGAACAATAATATTCCATTATATTCATATACCATAATTTATTTATCTATTTCCCAATTGCTGGATATCTACTCAATTTCCAATACCTTTCCACTACAAAAAGAGCTGCTACAAATATTTTTGCACATGTGGGTCTTTTTCCCCTCTTTTACAATAAGAATTTGTAAAACACTTAGCACAGTACCTGGTACATAGTAGATACTAAATACTCATCTTCTCCCTTTCCTATCTAAATCCTTTTAGTATTTATAACCTAGTGAGATAAGACAATCTTACATGTGTGTATATAAATATGTACATATGTGTATGTAAGCCTAAGTGACTATGTAGACTCAAGTTTCTATACAGCCACCAATAAGCATAAACACTTAGTTTACACCTAAAAGTAAGCATATGTGCTATGGGGTGTCTTGTCATCTCCCCTCTGGACATCTGGACATTTCATCCATGGCTGCTCACTGAAAAGATTAAATTCTGACACCAGGTTTATCTGGGGGCCCTGGAAAAAGCAGGAGGTTGAAGTGAATCTTTAATTCTAAAAGGTAGTACCAAAGGTATCCATCATCACATGTAACTGTAGAGTTAAATCATGCCTTTAGTTTTTGAAAGCAAAGAAAAACAAATGAAATGTTCATACAAGTAAAAATTAATTGTTTTTAATAAACAGTTTAGCTCTAGTTATTGGTTGAATAATTTAGAAAACAAAAATCAGGCTATTAGGGTTATGAGAGAACAATGTCTTTAGAAAGAGTTGAGTAGGATATGGTACATAAAACCCTGAGCAGACTCTACCCCCCACTTCCAGTAATGTTGTAGAAATTCTAATTCAGATTCATGCTTTGTGTATTCTTTAGTGTGTTACAATTAAACAATGGAGCATGCCAGACTATGCCACAGTGTTGATTAATGCATTCCTTGAATGTGTTGATTAATGTGTTCCTGGGATGCAGCCTTATGCCCTGACTGCACCTGAGGTGCTCTCTAATCAGCAGCGCTTAAGAAGCCACTCCAATCACATTTGGTATTTATGCATGTACATTTATATAGGAATGGAGTGTCTGGAATTATTCTGTGGAAAAAATAAAAGTGAAAAGGCATTTTATATGAATAGTCGTCTCTTACTTTATACTCAGGTTTAGAAAATAAAAGAAATTACGCAGGCGAGTCACTGAATTAAATGGATAATAATGCTTTGAGTCTCTCAGAATATTTTTATCAATTTAATTCTTTTTTTAATTATTCATCTTTAGTTTTAAAAAAGACTTTGATATCCAAACATATCCAAATTTTGTTTTTTCTTCCTCATTTAAGTCATTATAGTATATAAATATGTTGGAAGCCTTTTTAAAACTAACATTGAATAATTGAAAAAAAGGTTTGGTAAATTCAGAATGAAGTAAATGACAGACCCAAAAAGTAACTATAATTTATTCATTTTGGTTAAATAAATTCAGAATTCTGAGAATAGCTTTATCTAAAAAGTCACTATTAATTTATTAATGTCAATTTGAAAGTTCTCTATAAGAGTGTTCTTGGGATTTGCCCTTTTTTATCAATGACTCCGGTAAATGCATAGATGGAATATTTATTGAAGTTGGATCAGACATAGTTTTGAGAGTAGATAACACACTGAATGTTAAGGCAGATCTCAAGACATCTCAACTGGTGAGGAAATCAGCTTAGGCAAAAAAAAAGTATGATTTAATAAGGATAAATGAATATTCTTATATTTAGTTAAGAAGTCAATTTCACAGGTTCAAGATGGGTTCAAAATCTGTTTGACTAAAAAATACTATGGGGAATTTGTAAGCTTAATGTGATTTAAAAAAAAACAAAAATAACACAACAAACTAATATCTTAGGCTGTATTAAGAGAAGCACAATGTACAGATTATGAAAGATAGTCCCATTTTATTCTGCCCTCAGTGGAAATATATATATATATATATATATATATATATATATGTCCATATATATATAGGGTTTGGGGTACTATGTTCTTTTAAGGACATTGATAAGCTGAAAGTGCCTCAGATGAGAGCAAAAAAAGAATAGACCCTTAAGCTCCTATCCAAGCATCAATTGAAGGAATTGGGTATGTTTAACCTGAAGAAGAGAAGATTGGAATAGAATAGGATAACTGTCTTCAAGTATTTTCAGGACTGCTTGTTTCCAGAGGGTAGATAAAACTAGGTTCTGGGAAGGGGCTGTACAGAAAGATAGTTCATTGTAAGAAAAGCTTATTCATGAGAGTGATCCAAAAAGTAGAATGAGCTGTCTTGAGATGTGATGGATTCTCCCCTATTGGAAGTCTTTGGACAAAGACTAGGTGATTGACATTCTGTCAGCAACATTGCGGAAAGGATTCTTATCCTGGTATTCAGTTATCTATTCAATGAAATTTATATCAATTGGGACCTTCTCCTTGTCATTAAACTAAAGTTAATTCATTATTAATCTGTTTCATTCACAGATGCATCTTTTCTTTTTTTGTTATAAAATTCATACTTAAACCAGTTTTTATATAATTCTGAGTACATTTTTACTCTCATGTTTTGCAGACATTACAATTCTTTTGCTTGTTTTCAAACTTTCAAGCCCTGAGTTTCTGATTCTTTTAGAACTACATGGATGAAAAGTTGCTTATTCCCTTTCAGAAGTACAAACAGGTAGAAAAGAAATATAGGTGTCCAATGACAGAAGTTGCAGTGTTCATGAAAGACAAGAGGTTCCACCTGATATTTGATAATTAATTAACAAAAAATTTAAATTACTCTGAAGAAGTGTGTGTATCAATATATAAATTTTTCATGTAGATAAATTATATGGAGAGGATGCAATTTTGGTCCAAATTTCCAAGTAATAATAACATGTAAGATGTGTTTAAGAAAACTAATCTTAAGAAGTTGCTTTTTGTTGGGTTTTTTTTTTGATCAGCAGAGAAGAGCTTTTAAATATGTGACAAGTTACAATAAGAAATGCATAGAAGAATGGTCTGCATTTGTGATTAGACATGCATTTCCCTTGGCCTGCTTAAATTCTGCAAGTATAGAAAGTATAAACAAAGGAGAAGCAGTGAACATAATTAATCCATTTTTTTTCTATAAAGCTTTTGATACTGTATCACACAAAAGCTCTGCTTACAGAGAATGCTAACATGGTAAAAAAAGAAAGGACAGTTCAAGATGGGGAGAGACAGACAGAGAATGAGGGAGACAGAAAAAAAAATGGTTCTTCTACATTTATGTTTTTTATTTGCTGTATCTCATTGATCATTGAGTCAATGATGTTGATCAAATGGGTTATTTTTTGGAACCGAACAACTATTAAGAAGTTGATAAATACAATTAAATAAAACTACAAGATTCAAATGAACTGGAAAAAAATATGTCCAAGTTGCAGAGGCATTGGAATATTCATCTTTATTATGTAACATATCACTCTCATAAATAGTTTAAATATGAGTATGTTTTTTAACGTTGTCATCTGTTTGATGGCATGAAACTGTCTTTGTAACTTGTTTTACATGCAGCATAGTTAAATCCTAGTGACCAGAACACATAGCTATGAAAATGACTTGAAATGTTCTCTTAGAGAAATAAGGAAATAGAAACTATTGTGGCAATTCAATTCCAGCCCAGAAGGCACTGAATAAATATTTGTTGAATTGAAGTTATCTATTGGTTAATTATTGTACCTAAACTGAAAAGAGTCAATTCTAAAAACTTGCAACCACATTTGTTCCCTAGTTTCTACAAGGATATTTAGAATCACGTTGTAAAGGATTTTTGTTTGTTTGTTTTTGTTTTGGGATTTGGGTTTGGGTTTTTATTTTATCAATTCCTATATGCTGATAGAAAATTATGAAGTATTATTTTCGTTTTAAAAAATACCTCTATTTTGACACAATAGACTCTTCCCAACCAAGACCCAAATATTATACAACACACACACACTGCCCTCCCTCTCCCTCCACCTTCTGTTTTACTTCCTTCTTTCCCCCTCATACTGGATTCAGAGACAAAGGGTTTGGGTTCAAAACTATTTACCATCTAAGACAAATAAATCACTTTACATCTTAGTCTATGATTACACGAAGTAATAAATGAGTGCTATTTGAATAGAGTAGAAATCAGCAGTTATTAGACTATAAGGCAGAATTTGAGCTAGGGAGCAGGAAGATAAACGAATTAAAAAGGGGGGGGGGAATAAAAGGGAAAAAGAAATAGATGCATCCTGGCAGAATAATTATATCAGTTTAAAAAAGGTTCATATAGGGAAATAATAAGAGATGATTTCAGTGTATTAAGCAAGAGACATTCAGACACTGAGCTCCAGGTTAAGGATTCTAGTCAATATGCTTTTGGCAGAAGGAATTCATTGAAAATTTTTGGACAGGGTTGATATTTAAGTGATTACTAAATTGTGGTGGTATTTTAAATTGGACTAGGAGTAGGAAGACCAGTCAGGACACTGTTTCCATGGTCAGACTTCTGATAATGGTGAACTAGACTATAGTAGTGAAAGTTGGAATGGAAAAAGAAGGAATGCAACACTTATAAGAATAAAATGAAACTAAAACAGAATCTTTTAAATGGAATGTGTTTAAAATGTCTAACTTGTATTTGCTTGGTCTTTTTATTCAAGTTAGATGCAAGTTTATATTTCATACTTCCATTATGCATAAGAACTCGCTGGAGAAATCAGTGGCTCTAAAGGAGAAATGTGATTTGTGATAATACATCATTCCCATTTATTCTCAGCATCCTTAGACTTTTTGAGAATGAAGGATTTTTTTTGAAGATGTGCCTTTGCCAGAAAAAAGAGAAATGATGCAATCAGCCATAACTCAGAGAGTACATAGCTTTTAAAACTAAGAGGTCAAGAACTAACATTAAATTGGAGTAGGATAAAAAAGAGAAAGAAGGGAAAGTATGTACACAATTCAAACCAAAATTCTTTTCACAGAAAATAGTGAATATAAGAAGAAAATACCAAGGACAACAATAAAAGGAAACAGTGCAAAGCACTCAAAAGGATCATTAGAATTATTTTTGTAGTGATACTTTGGCCAATATATCATTGATTCTACATAGATGAATGCAAGTCATCTATACAGGAAAAGAGTTGCAGTATTTTCTACTACTTCGAGTAGAATTTTAAAAAAAAAATTATTAATTTAGGAATATTCCCTAATAAATTGTAACATTACCAGTAAGCATTTCTCATCCTTTCTTATTTCTGGATCAAGGCAATTAAACCATAGGGAACATGCTGAAATTAATCACAATTTTCAGACTTAGTGTTGTAAAGTAACACAGCAGGAATAGAAATTGTGTTACTTATAAATATGTTATGGTCTCTAACAAACCTTCCCACAATATATTGAATCAAGGAACTCCTCCATATAAAACTTTGGTTTTTTAAATACTTATCTATAATTTCCTCAATATAAGATTCATTGAAGAAGCTCTTTCTTCCAATGCAAACCAGCAGCATTTTTTCTACCTTTCGAGAATTTCCTGAGGGCAGTGAGAGATTTAAGTAGTTACACAGTCCATATATATGTGAAAAGAAGGTGTTCTTGAATCTGAGACCAGTTTTATACTCCCTACTTCATTATGAGTTCCTTAGTTCCTTACTGTTTTAAAGTTCCAGACTGTCCCTCTAGTCTTCCCCATCTTTGACAGAGATATAAAAATATATCTAAAACCATACTATGTATATTTCTCTTTATCAGTTCTTTCTCTGGAGGGATGTAGCATCTTCCTTCATAGGTTGTTTGAAATTTATTTGAGTACTTATAATACTCAGAATAACTGGGCTGTTCACAGTTTGTTTATATGGTTTCTTAGAATAAACATAAAGTATTATGCTAAGTAGCACAGTTGATAGAATGCCAGGGCTAGCATCAGGAATACCTAACTTCAAATCAGGCTTCAGACATTTATTAGCTATGTGAGGTAGGCCAAGTTATTTAAGTACTTTTTTCAGTTTTTTCATCTATAAAATTAGTTATAGAAGAAAATGGCAAACTACTCCAATATTTTTGCCAAGAAACCCCCAAATAGGATTATGAGGAGTAGAACATGACAGATATAATTGAATGACAACAATTTTTCTTGTTTCTCCAAATCAAGTAAAAGGAAAACTGATCTTAATTTTCTAAAATGGAAAAATTCTTTAACAAAAAAAGGGGTAATCAAGATAATGATTGAAGCAGCCAGCCTATATGCCTACCTTTTTCATCTCTGGAATCTTTATTAGAATTATTTATACTTGTATAAACAAAATATTTTCACATCTTGATGGACAATTGTCCATTTTCATTAAAAAAATTTTCATTAAAAAAATTACTGAGAGCTAAGTATGTCCTTAAGGACCCTCTTCTGACAAGGAAATTCCTATTCATATGTTAAAATCCACCATATGATATGAAAGATGCAAGCACAGAAATAGCTTTAGTAATTTCTCCAGTGATTTCAAGCAAGTCATAAAATAGGAAAACACGAGAGGAATTCATGAATGTCATAGAGAACACTCCATATGGAAAAGAAATTCTCCATTAATTGTAAGGTCCTCCAGATGCTTCTGCTTGTGAATAATGTTTGCTTATTGAATAAAGTCTTCTTCATCGATTAACATAGCCACTCAAAAAAAAAAGGTAACTATAACAATCTACAGAGGAAAAACTGAATGAATGAAAAATACTTATTACTTCAGTAATGGCAGGTAGTTGTATGAGTGATTGGAGAATAATTTGGAACCAAACCTGAATAAGAGAAAAAAGAATGGGTCAGTATGTTTGAAATTTTTGCAGCATTTTGAATGATCTTAAGATGCTTCCTAAAACAAAAACCCATGATTTTTATGCTAATGTTCTTCCAATGATGCTGTTATGTCTGTGAGTCATAAAACACTATGATTCTGGAAGAATCAAAATTGCTGATGATCCAAAGGACAACAGAAAGACACTTGCTGGGCATAAATAGACTAAAACATATTACCAGTGACTTGGATGTAAGAAGTAATGTAAATGATATTTAAAGGAAATGAGAATAGTGAAGGATAGCTGTCAGACATCCCAAATGCTGCACTGGTACTTATAAAATATGTGTGTGTGTGTTTAAATACATACATATACATATATATTATATATATAATATATATATGTATACACACACGCGAAGAAGTCCTCTAGCTTGCTGCATAGAACATAAAAATTCAGAGCAGAAAGGGGCAGGACTGATCTTCTAATCCAACCCCCTCATTTTGTAAGTGAGGAAATATTGAATATAAAGACAATAAGTAATTTCCCCAAAGTTACACAAGTAGTAAATGGCAGAGCCAAGATTAAAACTCAGATTTTCCAATTCCTTATTCAATGTCCTTTCTATTGTTAGTCCTTTACAGGGGATTGTGAGAAAGCATGTATAAAAATCACAGAAAATGAAAAAGGACAAATAGATTATAGTCTACATTGATAGAGAGCCCATACTGAAGGATTACATGTCCATTGACATGTCTAAGGGTAAAATCATCCAAACCTTCTGCTCTTTTTTCATTTACATAGGATAAAATGAAAAAAAAAATTATAAATCCAAATTGGTACTGTCTTCCACTAGGCAGTTAGGTAGTACAGCTGACATAGCACCAGACCTGAAGTCAAGAAGACTTGAGCCCAAATCTAGACTGAGACATTTACTAGCTATGTGAACCTGTGCAAGTTACTTACCTCTGTTTCTCCAGTGATGAAATAGGGCTATTAATGACACATCTCACAGGATTGTTGTAAGGAGCAAATAATAATATTTGTAAAAAGTGCCTCACACATAGTAGGCATTATACAAATGCTTATTCCTTTTCTTGCTCCTTTCTGCTTATTCTAGAATCATTGTATGGATGTGGATATGTCATGCATGCCTAAATGTCTCTAAAGTTTCCTTCTGAAGCTTTTATTGGCTAGTTCTTGATTCATCTGAGTGACTTGCAAGTGACTAGTTACCAATCCTTCTTTAATGGTCTCTTTCATGGAAATTGTATGAGTAGAGTTTTGAGAATGGGCTATGATTCATCCAAGGAAAATACTACATCTTTACATTATTTCTTAGTTTTGAACTTTAAAGAGATATCTGATTTGTTCAGCATGGCTAATTTTTTCATCAGTGCAGTTCTCCAAATTGCAATTCCTTAGTGAAAGTTTTGTAAATTGGTATGTATATTTTAAAAAACATTACTTGGCAGCTATACTTCTGATGGTTAGACTCCCCAAACTTCCCTAAGCTGGTCCTCAGACATCTAACAGGCTGATACTTAAAGCTATTGCTTAGTAGGATTTGCCAGAGCATTCAGTCCACTGAATCCCAAGACAAGATGAAGACTCATGAGTAAAACAGTGGATTCATTTTCTGTAAATGTCTGTATGGACTCTACTATTATACTAATGTTTTCTATCTTGTCATTGTTCCAAAGCTGACATCTAAAAGACTGACCTCAATAATGAAATTAACTATCATCTATTATTTATTTTCCTTCTGGAAAGAGAAATGGAAAGTGATTAGTAGAACTGGAATTAGAAAACAATGTATACTTTCATTTTAGATTATTCAAATTGCATATAATTCTTTGCAAATGATTAGAGGGTTATTTACCATTTTAAATTCTTGATGGTTACTTCATCTTTTCTTGAAATATCACATTTCCTGTAATTTTTTTTCTTTGTATCTGTTATATTAGGATTAGCTTTTCTTCATTGAGTCCTAGAGAATCTCATGACTTATATGTCTAGAGATTTAGTTCTGACTAGCTTAAACTTCCCATTAGTTTTACTTCTTTTTATGTAAATGATTAATCAAAAACAATTCATTTTTATTACCTATTGTGAACTCAGTGCAATAAATATTTCTTTAGAAAATAAATATTACACTAAAAAAAGAAAAAGAAAAACATTACATTCAAAAGGAATTTAAATACTGGATTAAAAAAGAAGAAAACATTCTCAAGATCAAAATTTGCACACTTCACTAAATTGTTTTTATTTGCTTCTGTCATTGTAAGAGGTATTGGTGATTAAATAAAATTATTTTCCTAGGTGAGCTTCTAGTAGTCCCAAGGCTTTATTTCTGTATTGTACCACAGAGTCAGCATTGTGGTTTTGGTCTTAAAAGAAGCAAAAAAAGATAGCAAAGGATCAACAGCTATGGAAATAGATTTAATATGTTTCTCATATTTATTACAATATTTCTGCTTCCAGAAACTCTTTCTGATTCTCTTAATGATGGAGAACCATTCACACTTCATGGCTTCCTCCACTTGACATAGTTCTTTCTGATCTCATATTCCATCAGTACTGCAAAGATGTGGCAGATAGCTTACTTCCTCTGAGACAGGAGTTCTTCAGCTGGGTGGCATGAATATAAGAATATTATTTTGATAAGTATATTTCTCTATAATTGGTTTCCTTTGTAGTCCAGTGTATTCTATTTATGCATTAAAATATACTATTAGAATATGTATAGAAGATCTGCTCTGAGAAGATTAATTCTGGTTTCTGACTCTTCCTATTTGCAAGTATATGATATATGTGAAAAAAATTACCTTTTCTCTAAATAAATGTTTATGATACAGTTAGCATCTGGGATATTACACGACAGCATTCCATGAAAGATGAATTGATTTAATTTAAAATTATATATTTTAGTGTCTTCTCCATTGAGATAGTCTTCTTCAATATTTAATAAGATCAAATTAACGCAGTACAAATAATCAGAATATTCTCTAAAGCAATATATTTTTTTATTTCTATAGTTTTTTTTTCTTTTAGTCATATCTACATGATGGCCAACAGATGTTTTTAAAAGGAATAAATTGGTACATAGGGCAGTAGTTTCTGAACAATAAGGCTTGTTTCCAGTGAAACATTTTGTGAAAGCCTACATGCCCTCCTATAAATAGGAGAAGGTTATTGGCCAAAATGATTAATTAGTCACTCCTCAAGGGACCACAGACATTGGTTTTACCTTATGATTGGTTGTCAATTTGATATATATATAAATGGCAAATAAGGTCACATATTCAAAGTAAAAGCTTTTAACTGCCCAGATCAGTCTCTTTGTTCAATAATACCAAGTTTGCAGATAAAGTGATACAGATTATAGCTTTAAGGTAGAGTCTAGGATAACACTAGAGAGCTGATCCCACATGCTCATCTTATATTAATGTGCATCATATTGTTCCAAACATTTGCCCAACATAGACATAACCTAAAAGATTTTTGTTTGGTAGATTGGCTTCTGTGGTTGTTTTGTGTTTCTTGCATGGTGAGTTTGATTTTGTTATTTCTTTGCAGCATTTTACTCGTCATTGTGTTTCTGAAAGAAACCATATTATTCTCAGTACAGACCTGAAATATATTCTTTTGGGACATGATGACTGTTTATATGACTTAATAAGAATAATATGAATTAAAAAGAAAAGTGACTAGTACTTAGTGTAGGGATGGGATTAATGGGGAGAGGAAAGAATGGTTCAAAAGACTCTGGTCCACAAATCTTTCTCTTTGTGTCTCCCATCTCCCCAACTCAATTAACATTGTCAAGTGCTTGGTGCCTAAATAGTAATGGTCTTGGTGGTATAAGTTCATTTTTGGAATATGGATGAAATTGGACTTCTAATTTTATTAGCATAATTTCCAAATGGTGACACTCACTCTTCCATGAAAGTTAGCACCTTCTCTATAATATATAATCTTAGAAAGTTGCCTTAAGCTCTGAGAGGTTTGTGAGGGAAAAATATATTCTTACAACTTATTATATTTTAGTTGACAAAATATGAAAAACTGGTAGAAATGGAAAAATAAAACAATTGCGTCAACTCATTACTTTGATGCTTAGTGGAAAATTAGATTGACTGATATTTCCCCCTTTTTCTTATTAAAATGAATAGATTTTTATATCATATACACATGCTATTTGAAAATTTGGGGTGATGCTTTGCCAAAATCTTTACAATAATGTGATGTTATATGTGTAATTCTGCACCTGAAATGCTTTTTTAAGTAAAGGTTTCAACTAAAGTATATCATTGAGTTATTTTGGTGAGGTTTATTGCTTTTTCCCCTGAAATTTCTTAGATAAATAGATACCCTCAATTCTTTATTTTATATAACCTTAAAATTCAGGTTGTGTGTTCTGAGATAGTCCTAGCCCAAATGATATTGTTTTGGGCACTTTTCCCTTTATCGTGTCAATCTCCTTTCCTCATCACTAGCTCTCTCAGCCTCCCCATACTCATGCATTTTATGGAAGATGCTTATTTCCTTGTTAATTAATCTTTACTGAATAACTAACTGATCATTGCTTTAGGTATGACCTTCCATTTTAATAGTAAATTCTCTAAGGTAAAAAGTTTAAGTACAAAGGATCTAATATTAGGAATTCAGTGAGTAGGTCTAGTATTTTGATCCAGGGGAATGTTGCCTGTTGTCCCTTGAGTCACACCACTTAAGTACACCACCCAGAGTATAACTTTAGCTATGCTTTAACATGACAGCTAATATAAATATGTTTATTATTAAAATATACATATTAATAATGAAGATTCATACCTTTAGCTTCTGAAAGAATACTCAAAAGGAGAATTACTACCATGAATTCTAATTGAAATGGACACCCAGAATGTTAAAACTATAAGGAATTTTAGAGGTCTCCTTGTTTAAGCTCTCAGTTTTTTAAATAAAGCAACTGAGGCCTAGAGAGGTGAATTGTTTGTTCAAAGTCTCAAAACTCGTTAATAGCTGATGTGAAACTGGAATCAAGTTGTGTGAGTCACAATTCCATGCTTTTTAAATGATTTTTATGGCTCTATGATTCCATAAGAATTGAACTGCAAAATATTTCATTTTAGATATGGGAATTTCTTTTTTTATTCTGAGGTTCAAAAAGGATAAAATCAATCAAATTGCTGATGGGTAAGCTCAAATAATTCATATTAGTTATGAGTAATATCCTAAGTTCCCTAGATTTAAAGTTTAAAACCCTAAACTAATATTTATTTGTCAAGTTTACTGCCAAATTCCACTAGCAGACATAAAGGGTACTTTAGCCCTAGATTGCCTTTGAACCCCACCTCCACTTTTTACAATCGAAAGAAATGCTTTCATCTCCCTTGTGAATGAACAAATGTAGCATTTGTACTTGGTAGAACTTCTATTTACAAAGAACAGAAACTGTTCTCATAGTCTTTGTGAAGTATGTCACTATGAGCCCTTTTCTTGCATCCTTGTGAAGTGAGTATTCTCATTACAAACACATGCTTTGTTTAGTCAAAAGTTAATCATAAGTTTACAAAGGCTGATTGGGCATTTGGTCTGTGACTAATTTCTGGCACCAACACAGAAGAGGCTGTGAGGAACTAGATCAGCCACACATATTTTAAGTAGAAATGCTGTGTCCCCAAATATCATATATTTGCCTAGTTCTCACTTTTGGATTGAAAGAATGCATTGCTTGAGAGGTGACCACGCTAATTCCAAGAAACACCAAGGTTTCTGCCAAAGTCCCAGCTGTTTCTACACTGGCAAAAGGAAGCATAGAAAATTATTTGTGGGAAAAAATGTAATATATTCTCTGTAGTTGTTTAGTAATCCATTCCATTTACTACTACACAACCAGAATGAAATGGACTGATTAGATTTCTTGCATCTTCACTATTTCTACAAAATGGGTTTTGTGGATAATAATGTTTATTTGGGGGGTTAACTAAGGTCAGAGTGATGCTTACACTACGTAAATTGCTTACATGCTGTTATTCCAAGGGTACTGTGAATGACTGTTGTCCCCCAAAGTGCTTCCTCAATTTGTCATCTAGTGTCTGAGATGCTTTCACTAAAATTTAAACAATTTTCAACAAAATGTCATCTCTTGAGTGTAGAGATTTTATTTTTGGCTTTGTCTCTCCAGTTATCCAGCACAGTGGCTTACATATAATAAATGTTTAATAGATGATTGTTGAACTAGTTTGATCTCTAGGAGTGATAAAAAGTTTAATGATTCTGTTATTTGTGCTTCATTTTGAATTAGCCTGAGATACATATTTTTAGGCAGCTACATATAGTGCATAGAACACACATCCTGGAATCAGAGAGACATAAGTTTAAATCCAGCCTCAAATACTCAACTAGCTGTGTAACCCTGAGCAAGTCACTTTATTGCCTCAGTTTCTTTAACTGTAAATGGGGATAATAATAGCACTTACCTCCCAAGATTGTTGTGAAGATAAAAATATTTGTAAATTGTTTAATACGTAGTGGGATCTTAATAAATCCTTGTTCCCTTCTTCCTTATGAGCAAGGTTTCCTAAAGAGATAGGAGAGTCCTTAAATTTAATAAAAGAGAATAATGAATTTTATTTTGCAGATACTGATTTTAAGGAGCTAATAGGTAGATTTATATAGAAGACAGTAGTTTATAAGGATTGGAAACTCAAGAAAGAGTTAGAGATACATATTTGGCCTCAACTTTTTCTTTTAATGGTGAGCTGCTTTTCATTTTCCTTAAACCTTAAGCAAGGTAACTAGCAGCAACTAGTGAGCAGAATAACTAGATGAGGAATTAAGAGCCTCTCTCCTGATTGGGAAGCTCTGCTCAAATTTATCCAGAATCTCTAGCCCTTTTCTCCTTTTTGATTAACAACATCTATAAAAGCAGTACAGAAAACATAAATAAAAGCTACTTGGGGGGTTCATACTGAAGTCACTGGTAGAGCAAGATGCAGATATGTGAAGAGATTTGAGTGTCAGTCCTACCTCTGGCACATGAGCTGTGTGATGTGGGGCAAATTACTTTTACTCCATCTGCAAAATGGGGATAAGGATACTTGTAATCTCCACCTAATTCTGCTGTGAGGATCTAACAAGACAACAGGTAAAAAAAAATAAAACACTTTGCAAACCTTAAATTATTATGTGAATGACAGAAATTATTATCATCATTTTTAGCATCATCATCATCATCATTGTTGTTGCTTTCATGTGAAACACCTGACCTCAAAGGCAGCTTTCAGCTTCAATTTCTTCAATTTATTTCCTCTGGTCTGAGTAAAATCTGGAAAACACAGAAGTGGAGATGACTTTTACAAGAGGGACCAAATATTCTGCAAACCTCGAATTATCAGATAAGAAAGAGGTATACTCCTAATGTGTAGGATAGGCACTTTCCCATAACACTTATGAACTATACATATAATTTCATCTTTGAATAGTTTCATCTTAGACTGTAAACCTTGAGGAGGAAAGAGGACTGTGTATTATTTTTCTTAGGATATCCCAGAAATTTTAGTGTAGTTAGAAGCCTTCATAATTTCTTCAAAATAGAAATGCTATAAATTTACAAAAAAAAAATTGTTAGTCTGTTTCTATTTCTTTCACACTTGTATAGTTTTGTGAGGTTTTTAAAATAATTTGTTTTTAATCTTAATTTTAACACAATGTCTTCTGCAGTGAGTAGATGACACTTTCTGGATGACCCTTTCTCAGACCTGTGGATCAATAGATGAAATTCTCCTGCTTGGCCATGTTAGTCACTTATTCTGTGCCTATAAGACTTTTTCTTTCGGGTGACATCAAAAATGTCCTGTAGACATCAAAACCATTCTTTGAGTGATGGTAATGCTGGGATTTCATATGCAGTCCTTTCAGGCACCAAAAAGGAGTTAATGAAATTTTCTACAAAATTCAAAAATCAACCAGGATGATGTAAATTGCTTAAAAATCAGTATTTTAAAATTTTAAATAATTAAAATCCCAAATGCTCTTTTTTTGAAGTTTGTAGCATTCGTACTTCTGAAGTTATTAAAGTTAAAAACAGCACTAAGACTTTTGGGACATCTCATATTTATCATAAAGTTGCTGCAATTTAATGACTTATTATTTATTATATTTAATTCACTGCTTATTAGAATATTTACCCATATTATATGCTTTCAGTGAAATGTTTGCAGTCAATTTGCTTATACCTTGGATCCCCATCCTCCTTTCTGTGTTAACCAGATGCTAATCAATGCAGAGTAAATACAGTGTAATTCAACCTTATAAAGGACCCCTGCAGATCCTTTATAAATTTTTTTAAGTATCCACATTGCATAGGATGTATAAAGAAGCCTAAGCTTCTTTTAAGGGCACAAGAAGGCATTACTTAGTTAAGAGAAGTAGAGAGAGAAGTGTCTGGGAATTTAGTAAAACTTTGAGCAATTCTTCTTCCCTGTGTCCAGTCAGAGCACGGGCAGCTGGTCCTGTTTAGTAGTCCAGGAGAGAATACCTAGCCCCGGGTTACACAAATGAACTTATTAAGTGGATTTACAAAGTGAGTCTGGTTAATCAAAAGGGAGGAGAGTGAAAAGAGGCTTTCTTACTCCATCTTTGATAGCATGCTGGACAATTAGAAATGTCATTTTCACTCTGCCATTGTAGCCCTCAGTTGGGGTCAGCTATATGAACTAAAATACAGCTGGTGGTTTGAAGCAATAAGGCTGTTAATTAGCCAACAGGGAATAGAAACTCTAAGAAGGGGATTTTTATGTTCTCCAGTCCAGCCTGGTGCCTTTTCCATTACATCGACCCGGGTATCTAAACTGACATACACTAGATTTCTATAGCTAGATCCAAGATTTGACTTTTTTTTATCATAATACTCATTTGACTTAATAATGATTTAGAGTTATGTCCTTTTTGAGAATTTGAGAATTGAAGCAAGTTTAGAAGGGAAGTTATTGAGCTTGGGACGTGTTGACTTGACATGTCTTGCAGCACATCCAAGTGGAGATTTCTAACAGGCAGATAAATATATGGATAGGGGACAGGTTGTGGGTATATAGAATACATTTGGAAATTGTTTGCTAGGGACTAATGATTAACATTATTGAAGCAAAGGAACTCACTAATGGAGGAATATACAGAAATTTTACTTTTTTGTTTGATCATTGTACTATGGACAGAATACTGAATTAGCACTCAAAATTGAAAAACTAGCTTCAATACTATCAATGACTTCCCCTCTCACTTTTTTTAAAGGTAACTTAATAAGGCAACAAAATAATTATCAGCTGCATTTTCATAATAAACAGTTGATAATAATTTAAAGAAAAAAAGTTCTTTAAATTTCACTACTTCAAAATAACCCAGATTTCATCATTGTGGCCAGATTTTCCACCAAGACAAATCTTTACCCTTCCATAACTCAGCAAGTGTTTTTTAAGCAGGAGCTGTGGCCGAAACAAGATCTCATGAGTAACAATAGAAGGAGGACTTTCTGAGTGACCTATATAAATCCTCATAGCAAAGTCTATACCTGACACTCTACTTATATCCATAATAAGCATTGTATCAGGTACAGAGAATACAAATGATAATAATTGATAGAACTTTGAGCTTTACATATATTTCATGATTTTATCATCACAACATCCCTGTGAGGTAGATGCTATTATAATCCCCATTTTATAGATGAAAAAACTGATATTAGTTCAAAACAGACCATGCCAAGGGATGGACTGAGTAGAGGGCAGATAATGAGTCTTACTTGGACATGTGAAATTTGAGAAGTCCTATTCAAAATATCCTATTCAAAATATCTAATAATGGTTCATAATGTGGGACTTGAGTTAAGGAAAGAAACAAGAATCTAGAGTCATCAATTTAGAGGTGATAACTAAGCACATGAGTACTAAAGAAGACATTAAGTAAGATAATATATAGAGAAAAAGAAGATGGTTAAGGACAGAGTTTGTGATATCTACAATTAGTGGATATGTCTTGGATGATGGCAGAGTACAAGAGATCAGGAAGAACTCATTTGACAAGTAGAAAGATAACCCAAATTGGAGGGAGTACTTAAAGAGAAGAGAATGATCAAGAGTGTCAGAGGCTGCAGAGAGATCAAGAAGGTTGAGAATTGAGAAGGGTCCATTAGATTTGGCAACTAAGAAACCATTGATAATCTTGGAGAGAAGCTAAAATGCAAATGAGAGGAAGTTGAGACACCAAATGGAGACCTTAAATGGAAAGGAAGTAAATGAAGCAAATTTAAATGATTTTTTTCTATTTGTTTCCAAAAGGAAAAAAAGAAATATAATAGCTCATAAGAATTATAACCTAATGAATATATTTTAGGGTAGAGTATGGATATGTTTGTAATCAGCAGGATGGAACAAGTATATTAAACTATCAACTTGAAGCCTTTTCATTTTGTAATTACTGATAGTCTTCAAGAATTTAAAATTATCTTTGTGCCACAGTGAGGTATTAGAATAGGACTTATTATTAACCCCCCCAAAATTATTAAGTATCTACTATGTCCCTGATGAAATATTGGATGCTGTGGAAGGAAAGGCAAAACCCAAGTCAGTGCTTGCATTCAGGGAACTCACATTCTATTAGGGGACACAATATTTACACATATAAATAAATTGAAAATGTATAAGATAAATCCAAAAGTAATTCTAGGGGCAAGGGTGACTCATAACTAGAGTAACTGCTAAAGATCTCTTCTAACTCTAGCAACCATGTATCTATGTAGACATGCCCTCAGGGTACAGAGGGCATAAGGAAGCTTTTATCTCCCCCTTTTAATATCATCCTCACCCAAAGGTCAAAAATTACTTGTACTCATAACCTGCATCTTTCCTTCCCCAAAGGAGGGATGCACCTGTAAAGTGTCACATTTTAAAGAACCATTTAATTAATGCATGTGGCAGAAAATATTATTAGGACATTAAGGAATAATTTTTAATCTGTTCAGTTTAATAATATTATCAGATTGAAACTTCTATGTTAGGGGTGATAAAGTATTAACTCTTCCTTATATATGACCCCAGATTTATCCATTGCACTTAGTTAAATTGTTTGAACTTAGATTTCAAAGATAGTCGATAGAAGGAATTTCTTTATGTTTAAATGCAAAAAGTTTATACAGCAATGTGGTATAATGTAAAGAGTTATAAATTAGAAAGAGAGGCCTTGAGTTCAAATTCTGACTCAATTTGTGTGAGATATTTAATCTTTGCATAAACACCTTTCTTAATCTTTACTCTACAAATTAGAAGGGTTGGATGAAATGCTACATACAATTCTTCTTAGCTCTAAATCTATTATCATTTATCATCATGCATATGCCACATAGTATTTCAAACCCAATGATATGGACATTTACCAGTTCTTACCATCAATTTCACATAGTTATCAAGGAATGCAACAGAATGTTGACAATCCTTTGTTTTATACTTCACTGTATATTGTCATAAAGGAATGAACATTACTAATTAATTTTTTTTCAATTTACACAAGAGAATACATGAGTTGTACATATTTAGTAATCAATCTGATCACTCTTATTCAATAAAAACTACATAATAAAAATGCAACCACCCATTGTGATAATGTATTTTAATTACTCAGAAGGAAGATTAAACCAATATTATTTATCTAAAGTAAACACAAGGGACAATAAACTATTTCCATGAAATGTTTCAAGATTCTTGGCTAGAGTCCTGGGCCTGGAGTCAGAAAGATTTGATTTCAAATCTGGCTTCAGACACTTACCAAATGTATGATCTTGGGCAAGTCACTTAACCCAGTTTGTCTCAGTTTCCTCATCTGTAAAAATGAGCTGGAAAAGGATGTTTATCAAAAAACGCCAAAAACCAAAAAATCCAAATGGTGTCATGAAGAATCAGACATGACTAAACCACAATAGAGAGTAGAAGAATGTTCCTAGTGAACATGTTGATTTTCTTTTGATGTTGTATTTTTGAGTTGTACTTTCTGAAACTGCCAAGCTCTAATGGGTCTGGACTCTGGCTTAGAAAGTTTAGGTATTAGATCATTTGTAATCAGCCTAATCCTGAACTTTTGTTCATGCTCACTTACAAATTGTTCCCCGAAACTGCACAGATGTGAGAATTGTAATTCCATCCCTGTAAAGTCATCTATCTGGCAACAGCAGCCCCGTCTGCAATAGTTAACTATCTTTTTTTTTATATATTTGACATGGTCTAGTAATATTGCAGAGCTTTGCTGCTTCAGTTGATGACTATCAGCAGTTTCTAAAGCCTTTTCAAAAGGACCAGAAGAATAGATAATGATAGTGCACAGTGCTGGAATGAAGAAAGAAAGAGTGAATGGATATTCAAATGTTGATGCAATTTTGTTCCCCTAAATGATTACAATTCATTCGGTTTGATTGGCTTTTTCAGGCTTGGGTTTTAATTCTTTATTGTCTAATTTCTGCAAAATGCCATTCAGGAAACACATGTCAGTATAAAATCCATCAGAAATGTTTAGACAGATGAAACTATAGACAGGAGAAACATATACTTCTGTTAATACGGGTGTCCATTCATCTGTCCTACATCAATACTTGCTTAACCCAACTGTTTAAGTATGTGAACCTTGATGAAAGTGGTTTTTAGAAAGAGACTGTGTCTTAGAATGCTTGGCCTAAAATAGATAATGTAGGGCAGAACACATTTTATAACACTCAAAAGTACTGCTGGAGCCAAATTTAAATGTAATTGGGCAAATATTGGATAAACTAAATAAAAATGCAATATAACATTTCCTAAAGCCAATGTGCAGCCCTCATGGATCTGTAAGTACAGTTCAGTGGTCTTTATATTTGAGTTTGACAGTATTATAGTAAGGAATACCAAAGAAAACTACATGGATGAGTAAAATATGCTCTGTTAAAGTATTTTTATATGTTTAATTATAAACCCATATCATACTTGAAAAAAATTTGCTGAAAAGTTTTGATACCTTATTTATCATTTATGACTACAATTTTATTGCTATTGATGTCAAGAAAAAAAATATTGTTTTTCTCATCTTTACTACATTTCCAATAATTAGTATTGTCATGTGAGATGTCAAAAAGATAGTATATTCTAGATAGCTAACTTGGATTAGGAAGAATTAGGGTCAAATCCAACTTTTGAAACTTGGTAGCTGTATGATAAGACAAG
Organism: Myrmecobius fasciatus; assembly: GCA_023553655.1. Classification (NCBI taxonomy): domain Eukaryota; kingdom Metazoa; phylum Chordata; class Mammalia; order Dasyuromorphia; family Myrmecobiidae; genus Myrmecobius; species Myrmecobius fasciatus. The sequence goes on along the minus strand of JAJPUD010011122.1, from coordinate 8,073 downwards.
TTCTCTGAGCCTCATTTTCCCCATCTGCAAAATGTAACTAAATCTATAGTACCTAATAGGGTGGATATACCTCAAATGAGAAGATAGATATCAAGCGCTAGACAAGATATCCATCCCAAAAGTCTCACAGTGCATTTTATTTAAGCTTTAATCATTTAAAACTACATAAAAACTTTTGGGGTACCCAATATAAATGCCAGTTATTATTATGTCATGCTTACTCTTTGATGAAAGTAATTTATACATCTATACATCTTCTAATTTATTAAATCTGTTTTCATTAAGAGAAGCATGATATTTTTTCTGCTTCAATATTGGAGCAGAGATGATTGTTCAAACTATTATTAAGGAAATTTCTTCATGTCTTTCCCAAGCACTGAGGGATCTTCACAACCACCATTTTCTTGCTATAACAAGTATTATCCATTATAAAATCTATACTCCTATTGGTGAATAGTATCTTGGCAGGGCTTGGAAGTCCTTTTGGTATTTAGAAAGCAAATTGAATTTTTAATCACTAAGTTTCTGGTTCAAGTTAAGTGCAAAGTGTTTTAATTCAGTCATGTTCATCTAGAAATAATTTTTTAAAATGGAAACTCAGGCTTTTTTATATTCTAAATCCCAAAGATCTAGTTGTTTTCTTGACTGAAACAGAATATATTACATGACTTCCAGAGTCTCTACTAGTATTATTTCTGAATTGTAAGTGAAGTTACACTGTGGATATTATCACAAAGAGTACTTGTTTCACTGAGAGTAGCAGTGTGACCTCCCTGCTGCTGAGATTGAGAAGAGATAAAACTGAAAAAAAAAATTCTCCATTAGTGAAGGATATATCCATATAGTCTAAGTTATGAATTGTGAAGCCTATGAAACAATTAGAGGCAGAAGGGACCCAGATCTACTCTTGTCCAAAAAATAAACCATTCTTTTGTAAAGTTTAGAATTAAGCAACAAGTAGCTACCATAATCCATTCACTACTCTGATTAAAAGGGGATATTATTTCTCCTGTTCTAGCCTAGGAGACCCTAATGAAGAGCTCCTATATGCTCATGCTATTAAAATGGCCAGCTTGCTTGAATGAAAAAAAAAGATTCACATATTCCATTTTAAAGCAAGTTATTAAACCAAGAGATGAGTGATCACAATGACCAAGTGAATCCATGTGAAATTATTTTCTGAAATTTATCCTTTTGAATCTCATAATTGTCCATTTAAAATCTTCATATTAATTTATCTGTTTCAAAATTTGATACCATACTATTATACTATATTGCTGAAAAATTTAACTGAATTTTCCAAATACTATAAGGTAGATATTGTTTTGTTCTTATTTAAATAAATGTATGAGTACAAAAATTATTTTCTATTAAGCTTTTTTTAAACTTTCCATACTTTCTTGAGTTTTCTTGAGATTTGAAATCCAAATCCATGAGAACATTATTATATTAACTATGGCTATAAAATAGTCATTCACTTTTAGATACACAAATCAATGTATATTTATTCAAATAAGAATGTCCTTCAAAGTAGTAATTCCTTTGAGAACATTATTTTAATGTTGTTACTGCTATTGCTTAGTCTAAATAACTGGGAGGATATTGGATCCATCAAGAGAAATTTGCAAGTTATGAGGAAGGGCATATGTGGGTAGAAAGATAATGAGTTTAGTTTAAAAATATCTAAGTGGAGGTGTCAATTAGGCAGTTGGAAATATGGGATTAGAATTCTTAGAAGAGGTCAGGGCTGAATAAATGTATTATAAAATTTACATCTGGTAAGGACCTTAGAGGTTAACTAGTTCAATTTTCCTTAATTTACAGACAAAGAAACTGAGGTCCATGTCTGATTCTCATGGCCCTATTTGAGTTTTTATTTTGTTATTTTGCAGAGATACTGGAGTGCTTTGCTATCTCCTTCTCCAGCCCATTTTACAGATGAGAAAACTGAGGCAAACAGGTGAAGTGACTTGCCCAGTGTTATACAACTAGTAAGTGCCAGAGGCCAGATTTTTTTTACTCATGAAAATGAATCTTCCTAACTCCAAGTCTGTCACTCTATTCACTGTGACCCTAGCTGGCCTAGGACATGAAACTGTGTTTTCTCACTTCAAATCTAAAGATTTTTCCAAAGCTCAGTACTTTGGAAGTCAGAGGTGATAGATAGCCTTTGTGTGGCAATGTATAAAATTAAGAGAAAGGGGACAGTTGGGGACCTGTTTTTAGTCCTTTTTCAAATCACGTCATCCATATGTAATTCATATAGGTTTGTTAAATTTCAGTGAAATGTCATAGCATCCAACCAAAGTTATCTAAAACTTTCATTGTTTCTTATTATTGTCCCATTACTACATAAATTGATAACTATTGATAAATTGATAGTTTATCAATTACTGGATTGCCTAGCATTCACTATGTAACCCCTTCTCCCATTCCTCTACACCTTGTGCCCCTTTCCTTGGTTTCACCTCTTAAATTTTGACCTATTCTTTAAAGCCCATTTTAAATTCTACTTCCTCCAAGAAGCTTTTCTCAATTTCCCCCGTCTTCAAAGGAATCCAAATGTCACATAGCAATTGACACATCCTGTGTATCTACAAGGTAATACTTTGTATTATATAGTATACCTATGCACATTGTATTTTTATACTAGGTTGCACACATGAAAAGGATAAGTATCATGTTTTACCTAAATCTAAAGTCTATCCCCAGAACCTATGACAGTGTTCTGTACATAGTAGGTGATTAATACATGTTTATTGAACTTAAAGAGGGAATACTATTGGTTAATACTGTGAAAAAGTGCTAATCAAAAGAATTAGATAATCCCTTTAATTAAAAAAAGGAAATTTTAAAGCAAGATCTTTTCAGAATCAAAGTAGTTTATAACAAAGAAATTAGTAAAATGGTCAAAGTTTTTATTTTTGGGGAAATTCTGTATTCATCTGCAGAGGTACAGCATACCTGGGAATAGGGAAGGAGAATGAAATATTTTTCACTTAGACTAGTTAGCATTCCTATACACTGAATTAATTTTGAAGTTTCAATAATCTTTTTTTTTTAATCATTGTGACAATGTGTGTGGTTATGAAGCGGTGAACAAGCATAGCAGTGGATAGAAGTTTGTTTTCAATTGTAATTGTACTCCTCCTTCCTCCACTTTCTTTTCCCTTCTTCACAACTCCACACACACACACTCTTCATGAATGAATAATCCTCAAAGGATGACCTACCAAATTCCAGACTGCCAAGAAAGAAATGCTAGTTCTTTTCATGGATTTGCTACTTTGGCCAGTTGCCAATAACCCAACAAAACCTTGGGTATATAAAAGCTTAGTATGTAGGTTGGAGGAAAATCACTTGGTTTTATAACTGAAATTTTGAGAGAAATTCTTATTGCAATTAGTTAAATTCATGTTTTCATCAGAGGTCATTCTTCATCTTCAAACTAAGGCTAAATGGGAAATTATCACAGAGACAGATGGTTATATCACCACTTCCACCAGAGATTATGTTTCTTCAGTAACTGAGAAAAGATTTTTTTTTGATACGTTTTTTCTCCCAAGGAAAAAAAAAAAAAGAAAGGAAACTGGCCAACACAGTACAGTACACTTATTTACCTTTTCCATAGAAACTGGCAAATTAGCTCCTGCATAGGTAAAGTAATGTAAGTTATTATTTCTAAGAGCACCATATGCTTAAAAGAATAATGAATGATAATTAGATTTTTTTTACTTCTCTGTCCTTTTTTAACCCTTTTAAGGGTCACCAAGGTTTTACTAGAAAAAGAAAAGCCATTTTTTTTGTTAAATAACAGCAGCCAGGTATAGTGAATAAAGGACTGATATTGGGGTTAGGAAGACCTTAGTTTAAATCCTCTCTCTGACACATACTTTGTGACCTTGGACAAGTTACTTCTCAGTGCTCCAGGCAACTCTAAAACCATAAGGTACAGCTGAGCTGCTTGTCTGCATAATTGGAAGGAATTTCCATTTCTGGAGAGCTCTAAAGAAATTAAAGGTCTGGACTAAAAAAAATTTCAATATTGCCATGACTGTGTCTAAATACTTCTTTATGGAAGATTGAAAACTTTCAAGTAATTGACTGCATGTTATCTTTAGGATGTGTTTTTGTTTATTGCATAATATTTTATTATCTAACATAAAATTGTGTCACTTCTTTACAACGGATACGCAATTAGCATGAAATCATTCCTGCTTATAATTTATTGAGTTATTACATGGCAGTAATTTTATAAGTATTACAAAGGTGACAGATTACTCTGATATCAGCAATGTTAATCTTCAAACTGTCTAGCTAACAAATTGCCATCTGCATAAAAAAAGCTCTTACAGATACAGGCTGTCATTTTAGAGGTAAAAAAAAACAAAAACAAAAACAAAAAATGTAGTACAAATGAAAAAATGTCGTGGGTATGAAATGTGAAGGGTAGTTAATAAGAAAGCCTACTGGCTTGTTTTTTTAAATTAAATAGAATATAATGATTGCTTTGGTTTTCTTGATAGAGATGTAGTTAGTTGACCCAAAATACCTATTAAAACTGAAATTTCATAATTGCATAGAGAACTGATAGTTCATTTACAATGCAAGGAAAAACAGCCCTTAAAATGGCACTTTGTACATCTCATGCATTTTTTATATTTTACTACAACTTCTATTTATGTATATGTTTTATTTCTCACCTTTTACCTTGTTAGATTATAAACTAGAGGATAAAACTATATCTTATTTATCTTAGAGTCAACCTTAGTAGAATATTTGTTCCTAAGTGCTTAATAAATATTTATCAAATTGCCAAATAAAAGAAAAAGCAGGTTGAAAGAGAAACTCCCATATCATTCTTCTTCTTCTTCCAATAAAGCCCCTCATGCCTCTTCATTGTAGGTGAATGACTTTGGCTTCCTTGTAGAGTGCAATCTTGCCTTCTGTAAGAGGCCTTTCCCAGTTCTCCTCCCAAGCCTCACCAGCACCTTCCCTCTGAGATCACTTCCCCTATACAAGGTATATATCTTTTACATGTACATACTTACTTGAGTGTAGACTCCCTTATTAGGATGTGAGCTTCTTGAGGACAGGAACCTGGTTTATTTGCTTATCTTTGTATTTCCAATGCTTAGCAAAATGCTTATAAGTACTTAATAAATGCTTGACAAGGATTATGATGATAATGAATATGATCATAGTGATAAGAATGATGATTTGGATTCTCAAGGACTCTGCCAGTGCAACTTGAATTGTAATAGGTCCTACTAGACTAAAAAAGGCTACCAGTATTGTTCAGACAACACTATGTGCCTATCACCCAAAAAAGCAAAACTAAGTTCAGAGAAGTCTGCAACTACGTTAGCCACAAAATAATGAATTTTTTTGATCTCAGCAACTTTTAAAGTCAATTTATCAAATTATAAAAAGGTTGTGGTATATTTTAGTGGAGTGAATGCTCAAACTGACAAAATCGTGGCTCCTTTAAGTAAGTTATAATTATTTTTCTTTTACTAAGGTAGAATAATTTTATATTAAAGAATAAAAAGTATTTACAAAATAATTTAAATTTTTTTCAGAAGATTATCTAGGAAACAAATGAAAACATTAAAAAGAAAATTAAACTGGTCATGTGAGCAACAAGACATTTTCTGATCTCCATGTCCTATCAAATCTCTCCCAAACAGAAATTATATAACATATATAAAGCAGATAATTCTGTGGTCTAGAATATCCACAAAACATTGGCTTACAACAAAACCTATTTCCACATAACAGTCTTCTCTCCCTCTTTCCAGTACAATAAGAAACCCAGATCCAGGCTGTGAAAATTTACTTTTCAGGAGCAAAAGAGGGCTGCAACCCTATAGCACCAGTGCTATAAAAGTTCTGAAGTGTCTTCCTGGGATGGACAACCCTATATCACCAGCAAGGTAGCTCTCTGAATTCCTAGGTATGGATCATAGAGCTAAGGAGCAAAGAGAGCAGGACGGGTAAACCATGTGTGTGCCAGGGGAGTAGAAGTGTGAGGGTAGGAGTAGGCATTGTATAGTACTCCATTAAGCCTGAGGAATAAAATGTCAGCACCCATCTGTGAGCAGTTGTGACCATCCACAAGTCACTTGGGGCAGAAGTCTAAATTGGTGAACCAAGGATTGCTCAGTATGAGAGGAGGCTGAGATACTTTGAAAATTTGCCCTCAGGAAAACAGCCTTAAGAAGAGAGTCAGTCAGAAAGTGAATTTAGAAAAAAAAAAGGAGAAAAAAAAAGACTGAAGTTGTCCCAAATCTCAGGATGAAGAAAACTCAAAGTATCTTGTACATGAACAGATAAGTCAGGAGGGGAAACCTTAACAAGTAAAAATATGGCTTTTATCTTTAGTAAATGAATTCAGGTATATCTATGAATAAAAACTGAAAAACAAGGAAAAATGAATTAATATTTGATGAGATAAATGACCGTAAGGAATATAAAGAGAATATGAAGCCTCAACATGCTGTTCCTGAATTTCAAAGACATTTAAAAGGAAACAATCTAATGATTTTCTTCATCCAAGGATCCTCTTATTTCCAAAAGAAAAAATGAGAATTGTAAGAGCAGAATTTTGGGCCTACATACACACAAACATACATAAACACACACATACATGTGCATGCACATGCACACACACACACATGCACACACAAATAATGGACCGAATAGAAAAATTATAATCTGTGATGGCAAGTTTCCCTAAAGAAATAAAAGAGAGAACAATAGATTGGAATTGCACATTCACAGAAATGAAAGACAATTTAGAAGAAAAGATGCAAAAAAAAACTAGCATAACAGTAAAAGAAAATATGTTCATTATGCAAGCAAAGCATGATCTCAAATACAGGTTCACAGATACAATTTAATGATGATAGGTATTATAGAAAAATAATGTAGGACCAAAAATCCTTTAATATTATAATGCAAGAAATAATTGAGAACTGTCTAAAACTTCTGAAAATAGAAAATAAAGTGTCAATTGAAAGAATTTTTAAATCACTTCCATAAAACAAAAGAAATGCACACACACACAAACCCCAACTACCAAGGCTACAAATGTCAAACTCAGAGACAATAAGTTCTACAAGTCATAAGGAGAAAGGAAATGAAATTCAAATAATGCTAGGGAAGAAAATGGTTTCACCTAATGTGAAGGCCATTTTCCTATTATATTTCATACCTAGTTACATCAAGGTATCATTTAATAAGCATTTTTTAAAATGCCTGCTTTATGCCAAGTTTTTGTAATTAGGCTCCTAAGATTGTTGAGCTATTTTCAGTGAAGTTGGCTCTTCAAGGCTCTTGTGGGGGTTTTCTTAAAGATAGAAGGGTGGTTTGCCATTTCCATCTTCAATTCATTTTATAAATGAGGAAACTGAGGTAAGTAGGGATAAGTGATTTGCCCAGGGCCACACATCCTACATGTATCTGAAGTCAGATTTGAACTCCAGAAAATGAGTCTTTCTAACTCTAGATCCTCTATCTATTGAACCATATAATTGCCCTAAGGTATCCAAAGTACAAATACAAACATGAAATCTCTGTCTTCAAAGGACCTTACATAATTTTTTCAGAAAATTTATATGTTCCTGATGTAATGCACAGGGTGCATGGTGTAGTAGAAAGAGAGCTGACCTCAAAGCCAAGAAGACCCAGGTTCTAATCCTGCCCCTAACAATACATCCTAAGCGTGTGAGCCTGAGACAGTCTCGGCTCTCTAAGAAACTCTCTAGGACAGTAAGTTGCAGAGCTGCTCCTGACTTGGATTGGTAAAAGTTTCCTTCCCCAAGAATCACTGTACCAGTGAAAGCACAAAGTCATTCCTTATCCCACTCATCTTATTCCTACTCATTCTGAAAAGGAATAAATATATTTCATTAAAATAGTTTGCTCTGTGCTTCTGCTCTATGAATAAGTAGTGTTATTTGTAAGCTAAAATTGAATCCTGTGTAGAATTCTGGCTAGATATATTGTTTCCTAATGCAATAATGGCTTCAGGGAGAATATTGTTATGTTAGAGAAGGAACTGACTTCACT